>CAUYRH010175651.1:0-18824 GCA_963574655.1 Perodicticus potto | reverse complement strand
AGGAGTTTTAAGGCTTGGTGCCCATATCTTAGTGATTAGGGCGCTGGCCACATACACCTGGGCTGGCGGGTTTGACTACAGCACAAAAATAGCCAGGCGTTGTGGTGGGTGCCTGTAGTCCCAGCTACTTGGGAGGCTGAGGCAAGAGAATCGCTTAAGCCCAAGAGTTTGAGGTTGCTGCAAGCTGCGACGGCTTGGCACTCTATCAAGGGCAACATAGTGAGACCCTGTCTCAGAAAAAAAAAAAAAGAAAGGCTTTTTTTTTTTTTTTTTTTGCAGGTTTTGGCTGGGGCCGGGCTTAAACCCACCACCTCTGGTATATGGGGCCGGTGCCCTACTCCTTGAGCCACAGGTGCCACCCCCCAAAAAAGAGCTTTTAAGAGCTTGGGCTGTGGGAGTTTTGCTGCCTAGAGGACACTTGACAATTTCTGGAGACATTTTGGGTTGTTACCACTTGGTCATCTGATGGGTAGAGTCTAGGAATGCAGCTAAACATCCTATGATGCACAGAGCAGCCTCCTAATCTAAGATTTATCCAGCTCAAAATGTCAGTAGTGCTGAGGGTGAAAAATAAATCCTGGTCTAGAATTTGAATCCTAGCTCTTCCAAATACTAGCTTTGGGCTCTTGGGCAAAGTATTTAACCTCTGAATTTGTTTGCTCTCTGCAAAATGCACGTAATGATAGTATCTACCTTGTGGGATTATTACTTTTTCTGAATGCAAACTTCGTGAGTGCAGAGATTTATTTTTACCTGACATACAGGAAAGACTCAATAAATGGTAACTGTGACTAACAGTAGTTCAAAATGTTTTATTTTGTTTTCTTTTCAGTCTTTTTCAAAATAAGCTTTATTGAGATATTATTTACATACAATAAAATACACCAATTTTAATTATACAATTTTTAGTTTTGACAGTTGTATACAGTTGTGTAACCACCCCTTATGATATAGAGCATTGCCATTGCTGTCCTCTCCATCCCCAAATTTCCTCTCTTGTAGTCATGGTTCTGGCAACCACTGATATTTTTTTCTATCACTATACTTGTGCCTCTTGTAGAATGTCATTTAAGTGGAATCATCCAATATATATTCTTTTGTATCTAGCATCTCATACTTGCCATAATGCTTTTGAGATCCATCCACTTTTTTTTCACCCCTGAGACAGAGTCTCACTTTGTCACCCTAGGTAGAGTGCCATGATGTCACAGCTCATAGCAACTTCAAACTCTTGGGCTTAAGCGATTCTCTTGCCTCAGCCTCCCAAGTAGCTGTGACTACAGGCACCTGCCACAATGCCCGGCTATTTTTTGTTGCAGTTGTCATTGTTGTTTAGCTGGCCTGGGCCGGGTTCGTACTCGCCACCCATGGTGTATGTGGCTGTCATCTTAACCACTGTGCTAAGGGCACTAAGCCTGTGGGAGCATTTTTAATTGAGATTGGAGACACAGAAGAAAGAGCAAGTTTGGGAGACTAAGAGTGTGAGTTTATTTTGGCCATATGATGTATACAGTGCTTCAGTGACCATCTCTGACCAGATAGGTAAAAATAGGCATCTGTTGCTGAGGAGCGAGATTATTTAGGGCTTGAGATATAGATTTAGAAGTCATCTGCAAATACTTGGTGAACCAAGTCCGAAAGTGAATAAAATAACCTAAGGAGAGAATGTTGTAGAAATAGACCAAACTGCTGTCATTTGAGTGTTGTCTTTCTCCACAATATTATTGTCTACTGTAGAGTCTTTCTGCAAGTGATTATCTAATAGGTGGTATTTATCTCAAAGAAATAGATCTCTTACCCTTTGGGGAGAAACAGATTCTGGAAGTAGTTATGTGGAAAACTGGGAGAATATTCTTTTATTTATTTATTCTTTTTTTTTTTTTTTTTTTTTGAGACAGCCTCAAGCTGTCACCCTGGAGAGAGTGCCGTGGCATCACAGCTCACAGCAACCTCCAATTCCTGGGCTCAAGCGAGTCTCCTGCCTCCGCCTCCCAAGTAACTGGGACTACAGGCGCCTGCCACAACGCCCGGCCATTTTTTGGTTGCAGCCGTCATTGCTGCTTGGCGGGCCCGGGCTGGATTTGAACCCGCCAGCTCAGGTGTACGTGGCGTGGCTGGCGCCTTAGCCCGTTGAGCCACAGGCGCCGGGTCTATTTATTTTTTAGATACAAGGTCTCACTCTGTTGCCCAGGCTGGAGTGCAGGGGTGTGATCTGCAGTGGTGTGATCGTGGTTCACTGCAACCTCAAACTGCTGGGTTCAAACAATCCTTGCTTCTCAACCTCCCAAGTAGCTAGGACTACCAACGTGTACCTCCACACTGGGCTAATTTTTAAAAGTTTTTGTAGAGACAGTGTCTCGCCGTGTTGCCCAGTCTGGTCTTAACTCCTGGCCTCAAGTATGAGAGAAAGTTTTCAAATCTACACTGAAACACATGACTGTCCTCTAATTATAGAGCTTCTTTGTTTGTCTCAGCAATATCCCTGCAGCAAATAACAGTAGTTTTGGTCAAGCTGTTTCTTGGAGCATGTGTCAGTGAAAACCTAGGGCATAATGCCAAAATTCAGTTCTTTGAAAGATTCTGCAGGAGCTAAGATAGCGTATAGAGCATTTTCATGGGAATATTTTATTCAAGAACATGACCTACAAGAGTCAAGCAGTGTTTTTCAAGGATGTTCAGAAAGAGCCCAAAGGTTACTTGGGGACAAGTTTAAAGGCTGCCCATAGAGTGGAGTGTCAGGAATAGCCAAAGGGAGGTTAACCAGGCTAACTTCTCAGGTTCCACCCATACTTTTATGTAAGTATGTATATATGTATGTATTAATATAGAAAATTACAAGTACAAACTTACAATACTAAAATGAACCTGAATTGTTCATCACCAGCTTCAATAAGTATTGTGTCATTTTTATACCGCTAGCTTCACCTGCAACATATTCTGGGTCTTATTTATCTGTAAATATTTCAATATGCAGGCGTCCTCAGACTTTTTAAACAGGGGGCCAATTCACTGTCCCTCAGACCGTTGGAGGGCCAGACTATAGTTAAAAAAAAAAAACTATGAACAAATTCCTATGCACACTGCACCTATCTTATTTTGAAGTAAAAAACAAAATGGGAACAAATACAATTCACATTAACTCATGTGGCCTGCGGGCCGGAGTTTGAGGATCCCTGTCAATTTGTTTCCTTGAAAGATAAGGATTTTTTTTTTTTTTTTTTTTGAGACAGAGCCTTAAGCTGTCACCCTGGATAAAGTGCTGTGGCATCACAGCTCACGGCAACCTCCAATCCCTGGGCTCAAGTGAGTCTCCTGCCTCTGCCTCCCAAGTAGCTGGGAATATAGGTGCCCGCCACAACGCCCGGCCATTTTTCGGTTGCAGCCGTCATTGTTGTTTGGCAGGCCCAGGCTGGATTCGAACCCGCCAGCTCAGGTGTACATGGCTGGCACCTAAGCCTGTTGAGCCACAGGCACCGAGCCAGATTTTTTTTTTTTTGCAGTTTTCTCTGGGGCCGGGCTTGAACCCACCACCCCTGGTCTATGGGGCTGGTGCCCTACTTCTTGAGCCACAGGCACCTCCCGAAAGATAAGGATTCTTTAAGAACATAGAACCACAGTTCAGTTAATAGTAACTTAAAAATTAACAGTATTCCCTCAATATCATCAAATATCTGTTTACTTTTTTTTTGTTTTTTGAGACAGAGCCTCAAGCTCTCGCCCTCGTGGTGTCATAGCTCATGGCAAACTCCAATTCTTGGGCTCAAGTGATCTTCTTACCTCAGTTTTTCTATTTTTAGTAGAGATGTGGTGTCACTTTTTGCTCAGGCTGGTCTTAAATCTGTGGGCTCAAGCTATCCCCCCTCCTCGGCTTCCCAGAGTGCTAAGATTACAGGCATGAGCCACCACAACTGGCCTTTTTTTCATGTTAGGAACCTATAATAATCAGTGTCTACATGTGTAATTTCATTGGATGTTATAAATGTTGATACTTTTCATTCTTTCATTCCTTTATTATTAACTGAAATAATTGCAGAAAGAGAAGTTTCCCTTGTTGACTTTAGAATTTTTTTTATATACTCAGAAATTCATGTGAGGGGGGTATTTCAATGTTTTTAAATTTTATTTTCGAGATTAGCATACAGTGAAATTGATTTTTATGTCTGCAGTTCCATGAAATTGGACACATATATAGACTCATATAATCACCACTGTGTTGAGAGTAAATAACATTTCTGTTTTCCACAAAAACTCCGCTGTGCTGTCCCAATGCAGTTACATTCTTTCTGCACCCCCAGGCTCTGGATAACTGTTCTCTTTTCCCTCACTATTTTATACAATGTGTGAAAGGAAAAGCAGGATAAATGCTTGTTTTCACCCTTCTGTTTCCCAATTTTTAGTAAGAGTTAGTTCTGTAGGGCGGCGCCTGTGGCTCAAAGGACTAGGGCCCTGGCCCCATATGCTGGAGGTGGCGGGCCAACCCTGCCCCAACCAAAAACTGCAAAAAAAAAAGTTAGTTCTGTAGCATGCTCTAACGGTTACTGGCTTTGTGTTTTTGTTTTTGTTTTATTTTTATCAACTCATGGATTTAAATGTAGTGTATGTGTTTTAATTCATTAGAATTATTTTCGTTATTGATGTTATGTTGACTTAGCTTTGGCCAGTGGAAGCCTCTTTAACTTGGCTCCTGGGTCCGTTTGACAGACTAACAGACTGCAATAGCTTCCTTGCTTTCTGGTTCTGTAAGATATTTCAGGCCTATCTTGTATGTTTTCCTCTCAGATCTGGAACTGATGATTTTTCCAAGGAGAAATGTTCTGACATCATTCTGCTTCTGTTTTATATTTTGAGATTCTATTTGTATAGAATTTTGTTTGAAAGAAAGGATTGTATACTCTAAAAGGAGGAAAAATTTTGGGTTTTTTTTTTTTTTGAGACTGAGTCTTACTCTGTTGCCCTGGGTAGAGTACCATGGCATCATAGCGCACAGCAACCTCAAACTCTAGGGCTCAAGCCATCCTCCTGCCTCAGCCTCTTAGAGTAGCTGGGAGTACAGGCATCCACCACTAATTTTTCTATTTTTAGTAGAGACGGGGCTCACTCTTGCTCAGGTTGGTGTTGAACTCCTGAGCTCAAGCAAAGCACCTACCATGGCCTCCCACAGTGCTAGGATTACAGGTGTGAGCCACCTCACCTGACTGTCTAAAAGTAGTTTTCAAGCAGGAAATCTAGAAGAATGAATTTGTATTATGTACTTTAATAATTTTCTGTAAATATAATTTCTCTTATTTAGTTGTTTTTTTTTGAGACAGAGTCTAACTTTGTTGCCATTGGTAGAATGCAGTGGCATCACAGCTCACAGCAACCGCAAACTTTTGGGCTTAACTGATTCTCTTGCCTCAGCCTCCCAAGGAACTGAGACTACAGGTGCCTACCACAACACTGGGCTATTTTTATTTTTTGGTTGTAGTTGTCATTGTTGTTTGGCAAACCCAGGCTGGATTTGTTTTTTTGTTTTTTTAAGAGACAGAGTCTCACTTTGTTGCCCTCAGTAGAATGCTGTGGTGTCACAGCTCACAGCAACCTCTAGCTCTTGGGCTTAGGTGATTCTCTTGCCTCAGCCTCCCAAGTAGTTGGGACCTACAGGTGCCCGCCACAACACCCGGCTATTTTTTTGTTGCAGTTTGGCTGGGGGCTGGGTTCGAACCCACCACCCTCAGTATATGGGGCTGGTGCCCTACCCACTGAGCCATAGGCGCTACCCGTGCCTAGGCTGGATTTGAACCCGCCAGCTCCAGTGTGTGTGGCTGGTGCACTAGCCGCTGAGCTACAGGTGCTGAGCACTTATTTATTTACTTATTTATTTTTGAGGCAGAGTCTCAAGCTGTTGCCCTGGGTAGAGTGCAGTGGTGTCACAGCTCACAGCAACCTCCTGGGAATAAGCGATTCTCTTGCCTCAGCCTCCCAAGTAGCTAGGGCTACAGGCCCTTGCCACAATGCCCAGCTATTTTTTGTTGTTGTTGTTGCGGTTGTCATTGTTGTTAGCTGTTCTGGGCTAGGTTTGAACCCGTCATCCTTGGTGTATGTGGTCAGCACCCTACCCACTGAGCTACGAGCACTGCCCAGAAGCAGCTGTCTTTTGCAGCAGTTCTTAGCCTGGGGGTCGTGACCCACATGAACTATATTAAAGAGCAGTGGCATCAGGAAGGTTGAGAACAACTGGATTAAAGGCACTGACTTTCAGGTGTTGATGTGTGCCTGTCCTAATAGCTGAATCTCTAGCCATTTACTTCTCATTTTTAGTATAATTGTTCTCCCTGATCTCTTGTCTCACAGATTGAGAGGTAGTCTTCTGTTCATGTTTGCTTTTATTAAGAAAAGAGCCACAAGGTAGTTATTAGTGAAGAGTTGGGTTTCCTCTGCTTCTTCCTATCACTAGGTTTTAAATTCTTTTCAACCCTTTCTTGGCTGGGAAGAGAGGGCAAATCAAGAGTCAAGTCAACTATGGTGATTAATTTTATATATCAGCTTGAGTGGGTCCGCAGTAACCCAGACATATGGTCAAACATTATTCTAGATGTGTGATGAAGGTGTTTCTGGATGAGATTAATATTTAAATATGTAGACTGAGTAAAACAGATTGCCCTTCCTTTTTTTTTTTTCTTTTGAGACATAATCTCACTCTGTCACTCTGTGCAGAGTGGCATTATTGTAGCTCACAGCAACCTCAAACTCTTGGGCTCGAGCAATCCTCCTGCCTCAGCCTCTCAAGTAGCTGGGACTACAAGCACCTGCTACACTGCCTGGCTATTTTTGCTTATTTTTAGTAGACATGAAGTCCCACTTTTTCTCAAGCCGGTCTTGAACTAATGAGCTCAAGCAGTCTACCTGCCTTGGCTTTCCAGAGGGCTAGGATTACAGGCATGAGCCACTGGGCCTAGCCACAGATTACCATTCTTCACGTTATTGGGCCTTACTCAATATTTGAAAACCTGGCTCAGTGCCCGTAGCACAGTGGTTATGGCGCTGGCCATATGCACCAAGGCTGGTGGGTTTGAACCCAGCCTGGGCCAGCTAAACAACAATGACAACTGCAACAAAAAATAGCTGGGCATTGTGTTGGGCTCCTATAGTCCCAGCTGCTTGGGAGGTTGAGGCAAGAGAATCACTTCAGCCCAAGAGTTTGAGGTTGCTGTGAGCTGTGATGCCATAGCACTCTACTGAGGGTGACAAAGTGAGACTCTGTCTCAAAAAAAAAAAAAATGAAAACCTGACTAGAACAAAAAGACTGAGCAAGGGGGAACTTTTCCTATATGACAGCTTGAGCTGAGACATCAGTCTTCTCTAGCCTTTGGATTTTAACCAAAACCTTAGCCCTTGAGCCTGCTGCCTCTTGTACTGGAACTTAATGCCATTGATTTTCTTGGTTCTCTGGGCTTGGGAGTTGGACTGGAAATAAACCATAGGCTTTCCTTGGTCTCCAGGTTGCTGATTGCCAGTCTGGGGACTGCTCAGTCTCCATAATTGCATAAGCTATTTTCTTATTAGACATTTACCTATATCCTCCATATCTGTTATATATCTGTCATCTATATCTTTCCTGTAGGTTCTGTTTCTCTGGACAACCCTGACTAATATAAAAGCCTAGTCTTTTAGTGCCTTCCTTTGCTCGGTTTTCCAAAGTGCTTCTAACTTGTCAGAGCTTCTGCATTACTATCTTGGGTTCTTTGCCTTGATGCAGTTTACCATGAAATGGCCATCTTCACAACAAGCTAAGCAAAAGGCGGCTACTTGGGTTTTCATCAACTTGGCAGATGTTTCACAAACATTTAACTCTAAGCTGTTGATATTCCTGTTTTGTAGTGAGGTGTCTTTCTCCTATACTCTCTTTCCATGTAGTCTATTGGCTTTGAAAGCACATATGCTTGTTTACCATGTCCTGGGAGTTCCTGGGTAGGGAATAAAAGCTTGCAAAGTAGCCATCAGGACTTTTAAACTATTGTGATAATTTCCAGACTATAGTTATCACGTATAGATTTTCAGAGAATAATTGTCAAAAGCGAATAATTTAGATTTAAAATAGTTTTCATTAGGCTGTCTTTCTAACAATAAATAAGCCATTTTTCTGTTGTGATAACTGCTAAATGTGATAATAAAATTGTCTTTAACAAATATGATGGGCTTGGCACCTGTGGCTCAAGCAGCTAAGGAGCCAGCCACATACACCTGAGCTGGCAGGTTCGAATCCAGCCCGGGCCCGCCAAATAATAACGGTGCAATGAAAAAGTAGCTGGGCATTGTGGTGGGCACCTGTAGTTCTAGCTACTTGGGAGGCAGAGGCAGGAGAGTTGCTTGAGCCCAGGAGTTGGAGGTTGCTGTGAGCTGTGATGACACAGCACTCTACTTAGGGAGACAGCTTTAGGCTCTGTCTCAAAAAAACAAATAAGATGATATTTACTTTTTAAATAAAAGAGGAATATGCATCTGTATTATAAAACCAATATGAATCATTAAGATATAAGTTAAAAAGAAGGGGAAGATTATTTTTTTTTGAGACAGTGTTTTACCTTGTCACTCTTGGTAGAGCGCTATGATGTCACAGCTCACAGCAACCTCAAACTCTTGGGCTCAGGCGATTCTCTTGCTTAAGCCTCCTTAGTAGCTGGAACAACAGGTGTCCGCCACAATGCCTGGCAATTTTTGTTGTTGTTGTTTAGCAGACTGTGCCAGGTTCAAACCCACCAGGTCTGGAGCATGTGGCCAGGACCCTAACCAGTGAGCTACCGGCGCCCAGCTGAAGGGCAAGATGTTTTAAATAATTTATTATAGAATGTGTGTTGGAAGAGATGAGTCCAATCCCAAACACAGTAGGAGAAATCCTATTGTAACATACCTGAAAATGAAGTCCTTAAAAATTACTTGTCCCAGGCTGGACATGGTAGCTCACATCTGTAATCTTAGCATTCTGGGAGGCAACGTGGGTAGATTGCTTGAGCTCATAAGTTCCAGACCAGCCTGAGCACAAGCAAGATCCCATCTCTACTAAAAATAGAAAAACCGAGGCAAGAGGATCGCTTGAATTGGAGATTGCTGTGAGCGGTGACCCCATGGCACTTTACCCAGGGGACAGCTTGAGACTCTGTCTCAAAAAAGAAAAATTACTTGTCTCAGTCTTTTCAAATATAGCTTACTCATATTTACTAGTGATGGTCATGTATTTAGTGCTTCCTACGAGTTTCATCCAAAGCGAACATCTTATGTACATTTTTAAGGGTATATATAAATATAAATGCCCTTATAACAGAAATACAAATAACATTTAGTAGAGCTGTTAGTCAGTTCATGGTACTGAATCATTGTTGATTTTTCTCAAAAACTAGATGATGCAAATCACACAGGATTTTTACTTTTTTTTTTTTTTTTGAGACAGAGTCTTACTGTGTTGCCCTCAGTAGACTGCCGTGGCGTCACAGCTCCCAGCAATCTCAAACTCTTGGACTTAAGCGATTCTCTGGCCTCAGCCTACCGAGTAGCTGACTACAGGTGCCCGCCACAACGCCCGGCTATTTTGTTGTTGTCGTAGTAGTTGTCATTGTTGTTTGGCAGGCCCTGGCCAGGTGCGAACCCGCCAGCCCTGGTGTATGTGGTCGGCACCCTTGCTGCTGAGCTACAGGCGCTGAGCCAGGATTTTTACCCTTAAAAAGAGATGCTTATGCTTGAAAATGTTGGAAACTACTGGATTAAATGATTTCTGGGGCCATTTCTATCTCCAATATGTGGGTAAATGACTTCCACTTAAAGGTGGGCTGTTTGTATAAGAACAGGTCCACAGAGCATATAGTGTAGCATCTGGGCAGAGCTTGGGCAGGTTTCTGAACCTTTTCTTTTTCTTTCCTTCTTTTTTTTTCCTACATGCCTCAGGAGTTTGATTCATCTTTTTTCCAGCGTCCATTATGTAATCTGTTGTTCTCTGCCCACAAACCCTTCTTTGAAACAGGATGCAGGTGTTTCAGCTTCTCCTTTACCTTGTTTACTCTGAAAGTATTTGACACAATCTCATTTTTTAAGGATTTTTACTGGTAATTGCAACAAAGGATGGAAGTGAATGAAGATAAATTTGTGTGTGCATTTTAGAATTTAGAATTTTACTAAAAATAAGAGATTTTCCTAACCTTCCTGGAAATGGAAATGAAAAAAAGATCTCAGTTTTCTAGTAGTTGCTAAAATAATGGTGATAGAGTAAGTGATGTCAAGATTTTTCTAATTCAGTATGTTTAATTTTTACTGTGAGATTACTCATTTTCTTTATTTTGTCACTCTTTTCTTCTGGGAAGTACCTACTCATCCTTTCTCCTCTTTATCATTTGACTCTAACGATAATTACTTATAAGTCATTGAGTTCATTTCATCACAGTGTAGGAGAAGCTCCAGCTTATTGCTTTTAATCTCTTTACCCCTTGCTTTTTACAGGAAAAGTCTAGTTAATAAAAAACGATGGACATTATTAGCTAAAAGTCAGCTTTGGTATGTTCATGACGTATAACCATTCTGTTGGTATGACAGATTATATTTCTTAAAGATGTCTGTAACAATATCTTTTATTCCACATGTTTTTTAGGTGTTCACAATGTTATTTTAACTCTCCTCCTGTGTGGTGATAGGGTCTATGTCTCAGTCTCTTAATGATACCAGGCCTTTGTAACTGCCTTCCACTAATACAGCAGTTCTCAACCTGTGGGTCGCAACTGCCTTAGAGGGCCACGGCATTAAGAAGGTTGACAACCGCTGCACTAATAGTGGCTTAAATGACACTATGTTACTTTTGGGGGTGGGTGAAAAAATACCATCTACCTCAACCTTTTTTTTTTTTTTTTTGAGAGTCTTACTTCATCACCTTGGTAGAGTGCTCTGGCGTCATAGCTCACAGCAACCTCAAACTCTTGGGCTCAAGTGATCCTCTGGCTTCAGCCTCCTGAGTAGCTGGCACTCACCACAAGGCTTGGCTAATTTTTTTTTTTTTTTGCAGTTTTTGGCCGGGGCTGGGTTTGAACCCGCCACCTTCGGCATATGAGGCCAGCACCTTACTCCTTTGAGCCACAGGTGCCACCCTTTTTTTTTTTTTTTTTAAGACAAAGCCTCAAGCTGTTGCCCTGGGTAGGGTGCTGTGGCATCACAGCTCATAGCAACCTCCAACTCCTGGGCTTAAGCAATTCTCTTGCCTCAGCCTCCCATGTAGCTGGGACTACAGGCACCCGCTACAATGCCTGGCTATATTTTAGTTATAATTGTCATTGTTGTTTGGCAGGCCTGGGCTGGATTTGAACCCACCCGTTCTGGTATATTTTGCTGGCACCTTAACCGCTTGAGTTATAGGCGCTGAGCTGAGTTGGCTAATTTTAGAGATGAGGTCTTGCTCTTGCTCAGGCTGGTCTCAAACTCATGGACTCAGGCGATCGACCTGCTTCAGCCTCCCAGAGTGCTAGGATTACAGGCATGAGCCTACTTCTGTCTTTCTCTGTTGAGACACCCACTTTACCTCCTAGCTAAGCTACTGTGCTTTTTTTTTTGAGACAGAGTCTCACTATGTCGCCCTCGATAGAGTGCGGTGATATCACAGTTCATAGTAGCCTCAAATTCTTGGGCTTAAGAGATTCTCTTGCCTCAGCCTCCCAAGCAGCTGGGACTACAGGCGCCCACCACAACGCCCAGCTAGCTACTGTGCTATGTTGTGAGGAGCCCAAACAACCAGGAGAAGGCAAGTGTAAGAGAGAAACTAAAGTACCTGCTGAGCCCCCACATAACAGCTGGTATTAGCTTGCCAGCCATGTGAGTGAACTGTTCTAAAAGCAGATCTGAATCCATCAAAATACTCCAGTGGGTGCCCAGGGATAGCCGAGATGAGCTGTCCCTGCCAAGCCCTACCCTAATTGGAGATTCATGAGCACATAAAAGGTTGCTTTAAGCTACCGTATTATACTGCAGTAGATAACTGGATTGTATACTTTTGCCAGAGTTTACAGTAGTGCTCATACTGTATATATGTTGAATTGCCTCAACTGTAAGAACAAGATGGATTTCCATCTTCAGGAGCACTGTTGGTTTCATAAGAGATAAGAAATGGATTATGAAAAAAAAAAAAAGAAATGGATTATGTGTCCTCTTCCTTTAGAGATTCTTATCACATTGACTTTCATTTTACATATTTATTAAATTGTTTTTTTTTTTTAACTAAAGAGAAGCACAAAACAAGAAAGCAAACATTGGACAGTAACATCCCTGCCTAGATAACTTCATTTTCATATACTTCTAATTTTGAAGATTGTGTGCGTGTTAATAATAAGCAGTGACTTGGGAATCAATCAAGCCAGGTGTGTGACTTTGGAAGACAGCATCCTCTTTGTAAATCAGTTTATTCATCTATAAAATGGTATCTATTTCATAGATTAGTTGTGAGATTTCAAATATATGTGCATATAAAATGTTTAGGATGAAGCCTAACCAGGGAGGATAACCAGCAGAAAGATTAGAATCTGAAATGATGGACTGAATAACTCCCAAGAAATTCAAGAGAGAGGGATGTTGGGAGGGTTGAAGGAACTGTGGAATTAATAAACATGTTTTAGTCAGGTGTAGTGGCTCACACCTATAATCCTAGCACTCTGGGAGGCCGAGGCTGGTGGATTGCCTGAGCTCATAGGTTTGAGACCAGCCTGAGCCAGAGCAAGACCTTGTCTCTAAAAGTAGCTGAGCGTTATAGTGGGTGCTTGTAGTCCCAGCAACTTGAGGCTGGCAAGAAAATTGCTTGAGCCTAAGAGTTTGAGGTTGTTATGAGCTTTGAGGCCATAGTACTCTACGGAGGGGGACAAAGCAAGACTGTGTCTCAAAAAAAAGCAAAAACAGAAACAAAAAAACATGTTTTAGATTTTTCAAGGCTTGAAGTTTTCATTTAAGTAAAGACCATAATCATCTCTGTGAGAAAAAAGATTATAGAGAAGGTAATGGGGAAATTTCTAAACCAGAGTGGGGGTGGTTGGTGCTAGTGTTTGGACTTCTTTGATAGTAAGTGGCATTTGCTGATAGTTTAGGCAACGATATGATATAAATATGTTACTTTACCAGTTGTTACTATGTTTATTTTTGAACACCTTAAATTTATTGGTGAATAATTTATATATAGTAAAATGTATAGATCTTAAGTGTTCAGTTTACTGTGTGCTTTTTATCAATTCTTTATGGTTTAGTGTTTAGGTTGATTAGAGGATTAGTAGGCACTAAAGGGAAGGAGGGCACCAAGGGGGCATAACTTCTTTCTCAGGGTGCTTCCCCTGTTAGCAGATAAGGTTTATATTTGTTACCTCCTTAGAAGGCAGGTGGTATCATTACTATTTACTAATACGCGCGCGCGAACACAAACACACACACACACAGTCACCTTTTTTTTTTTTTTTTTTTTTGAGGCAGAGTCTCACTATGTGGCCCTCGGTAAAGTGTCATGGTGTCACAGCTCACAGGAACCTCCAACTCTTGGGCTTAAGCGATTCTCTTGCCTCAGCCACCCAAGTCACTGGGACTACAGGCGCCCCCCACAACGCCCAGCTGTTTTTTTGTTGCAGTTGTCATTGTTTAACTGGCCCAGGCTGGGTTTGAACCTGCTAGCCTCGGTGTACATGGCCAGCGCCCTACCCACTGAGCTATGGGAATGGGTGCCGCCCTGCACACACACATTTTTAATTTAAAAAATAAAAAGAACAAAAGGCTATCAGGATCATTATGGTTTTTGTTTTGTTTTATTTATTTATTTTTTTTGCAGTTTTTGGCCGGGGCTGGTTTTGAACCCACCACCTCCGGCATATGGGGCCAGCGTCCTACTCTGTTGAGCCACAGGCACCACCCAGGATTATTATGTTTTGATATTTCATAAGTGAAATGAAAACAGTCTTTGATGAGGATGTCTTCTGGTTTCAAATGCTTCAAAGTTCCCCAAACTACTAAAATCATTATTTTCTATTTACCAATTTCTGTAACTGAGATATGATAGTGTAGTTTTATCAGACATTCCTTTACAGTGAGTCAGGCAGTTAGGTAAAAGTAGTTGTTTTGGGTAACTAGATGCATTTTTACTTTTAAGTATCAAAGAATATAAAGATAAAGAATGAAAAGAATTTTGTTTCTAGACAGTTCATGCTATTACAAATCTCTTAAGATATGAGATTTAGAGGCAAGGATGTAAGTGATGTTACTTTGACTGGGTAACAGACAAGCCACATACTTGAGATTAGATGATAGATAAATAATTTGGAATATTACTGAATGAAAAATTCTTCAGGTGTGTAGGAATTTAGTCTTGAATCCAGTCAGTGTAGAACTCTTGAAGGCCTCTGAATTTTATTTCCTTTGTTTTTTTTTTTTGTTTTTTTTTTTTTCTTTTTTTTGGTAGAGACAGAGTCTCACTTTATCACCCATGGTAGAGTACCCTGGCATCACACAGCTCACAGCAACCTCCAACTCCTGGGCTTAGACGATTCTCTTGCCTCAGCCTCCCAAGTATCTAGGACTACAGGTGCCTGCCACAACACCTGGCTATTTTTTTGTTGCGCCGAGCCCCGGTTCTTTTTCTTTTTTTTTGAGACAGAATCTCACTTGGTCACCCTCGATAGAGTACTGTGGTGTCATAGCTCACAGCAACCTAAGACCCTTCAGCTCAAGTGATTCTCTTGCCTCAGCCTCCCAAGTAACTGGGACTATCGGCACCCGCCACAATACCCACCTATTTTTTAGAGATGGAGTCTTGCTCTGGCTCAGGCTGGTGTTGAACCTGTGAGATCAGGCAGTCCACTCACCTTGGCCTCCCAAGAGCTGGGAGCTGGCGTGAGCCACTGCACCCCAGCTTTTTTTTTTTTTTAATGTTAAACCAACCAAGAGTTTCTGTAATATAACCAAGTTAGTCTCAGTACTGAATACTTTTTAATATATGGCTGGATTCAACTTACTAATATGTTTTAGGATCTTTGTTCTGTTTTTGTTCATATATTGTTCTTTGAATTTTGACATCAAGATAATCTTATAGGCTCGGCGCCTGTGGCTCAACGGGCTAAGGTGCCAGCCACGTACATCTGAGCTGATGGGTTCGAATCCAGCCCAGGCCCGCCAAACAACAATGACGACTGCAGCCAAAAAATGGCCAGGCGTTGTGGTGGGCACCTGTAGTCCCAGCTACTTGGGAGGCGGAGGCAGGAGACTCGCTTCAGCCCAGGAATTGGAGGTTGCTGTGAGCTGTGATGCCGCGGCACTCTATCCAGGGTGACAGCTTTTATCTATCTATCTATTTTTATTTTATTTTATTTGCTTTTGAGACAGAGCCTCAAGCTGTTGCCCTGGGTAGAGTGCTTTGGCATCACATTTCACAGCAGCCTCCAACTCCTGGGCTCAAGTGATTCTCCTGCCTCTGCCTCCCAAGTAACTGGAACTACAGGCGCCCACCACAATGCCCGCTATTTTTTGTTGCAGCCATCGTTGTTTGGCGGGCCTAGGCTGGATTTCAACCCGCCAGCTCACGTGTATGTGGCTGGCACCTTAGCTGCTTGAAGCACAAGCTCTGAGCCAATCTATTTATTTTTTTGAGACAGAGTCTCGTTATCCCTCAGTAGAGTGCTGTTGCGTCGCAGCTCACAGCAACCTCAAACTCTTGGGCTTAAGTGTTTCTTTTGCCTCAGCCTCCCAAGTAGCTGGCACTACAGGCACTGCCACAACGCCCAGCTATTTTTTTGGTTGCAATGGTCATTGTTGTTTGGCTGGCTCAGGCTGGGTTCGAACCCACCAGCCCTGGTGTATGTGGCTGGCATTGTAACCATTGTGCTATGGGCACTGAGCTGATTTTTTTTTTTGCAGTTTTTGGCCAGGGCTGGGTTTGAACCCACCACCTCTGGCATATGGGACCAGTGCCTTACTTCTTTGAGCCACAGGCACTGCCCTGATTTTTTTTTTTTTGGATGCAGAATCTCATGATGTGGCTCTGGTTTGAGTGCTGTGGCATCATAGCTCACAGCAACCTCAAACTTATGGGCTCAAGGGCCGGGCTCACACCTGTAATCCCAATACTCTGGGAGGCTTGAGGCAGGTGGATCTCCTGAGCTCATGGACTTGGGACCAGCCTGAGTTAGAGTGAGACCCCCATCTCTAAAATAGCCAGTTGTTGTGGCAGACACTTGTAGTTCCAGATAATCGGGAGGCTGAGGCAAGATAATCTCTTGAACCCAAGAGTTTGAGGTTGTGATGAGCTATGACAAACAGCACTCAACCCAGGGTGATGAAATGAGACTCTGTCTCAGAAAAAAAAAAAAATTCTTGAGCTCAAGTGATCTTTTGCCTCAACCTCCCAAGGAGCTTGGACTACAGTCACCTGCCATAGCACCTGGCTATATATATATATATATTTTTTTTTAGTAGAGACAGGGTCTCTTTTGCTCAGGCTAGTCTCAAACTCCTGACCTCAAGTGATCCACCACTTTGGCTTCCCAGAGTGTTAGGATTACAGGCATGAGCTACTCCGCCCTGCAAAGATTGATGTTTTTCTTTCTTTCTTTTTTTTTTTTTTTTAAAGCATTCAGGCTTCTTTTTTATTTATTTATTTATTTATTTTTTGCAGGGTTTGACTGGGGCTAGGTTTGAACCTGCCACCTCCAGCGTATGGGGCTGGCGCCTTACTCCTTTGAGCCACAGGCACCACCCAAAGATTGATGTTTTTCATCCATAAATGATTACACAAGTTCTTTGGTGAAGACATGTAGTGATTTCATTTAGAATGCTCTTTAGTTATAGATCTACTTTTTTTGTTTGTTTGTTTTTTGTAGAGACAGAGTCTCACTTTATTGCCCTTGGTGAGTGCCATGGCATCACACAGCTCACAGCAACCACCAACTCCTGGACTTAGGCAATTCTCTTGCCTTAGCCTCCTGAGTAGCTGGGACTACAGGTGCCCGCCATAACACCCGGCTATTTTTCTGTTTTGCAGTTCGGCCGAGGCTGGGTTTGAACCCGCCACCTTCTGTGTATGGGGCCAGTGCCCTACTCGATGAGCCATAGGCGCTGCCCCTATAGATCTACTTCTTTAATAGAGGACTATTCATATTTTTCACTTGCATTTGTTTCAGTTTTGGTCAGTTATTGTTTTCTAAGAAGACAAGTGATCTGTGTAAGTTTATACCTTATAGTGAATAAACTTCGCATCCTGTGCTTTTTCAAAATGTGTCACATCAATGTATTTGAAATATGCATATACATAAATATAGTTTGAAATATAAATATACATATAAATACATATAAATGTATATATCTGTATACTCTTTTATCCATTCCACTAGAGTGTAAACTGGCAGCATATTTTATATCTGATAACTCTGTGTATCTGAGGCTTAGGGCCAAGTAGATATTTAAGTCAAAGTAAATCATACTTGGGTTTTCTATTGAGATTTTAAATGGAGAAACCTTGATTTAAGTTGATGCTTTGTTAGTTCATTTCAGCTTTGTCAGTCAGTAACATGTACACTTTACTTCTTTGACAGTGGGTTATATTGTTGATTAGGGAAAGATATGTTAGGCTATGTATTGAATAAAGAGGTGGGAGTAGTGAATTGGAAGTATGTTCTTAAACTTTGGAAGTACCATTTATATTGTTGTATTCATTTTTATATTATACTTAACTTTATTTCCAAAAACCTAGTATAATATATATTTGCTTATAATTTTAGGGCAATTGAAAGAATGAAAAATAACTCTACCAAAACCTTGTTTTTCTTCTTCTTTTCGAGATTGTTTCTCACTCTGTTGCCTGCGCTATTGGTGCCATGCCCTCAGCTTAGCTCATGGCAACCTCAAACTCCTGGACTCAAGTGATTTCCTGCCTCAGCCTCCTGAAAAGCTGGGGCTACAGGCACTCGCCACCATGGCCCGGCTAATTTTTCTGATTTTAGCAGAGTGGGATCTCACTGTTGCTCAGGCTTATCTCGACCCCCTGAGCTCAAGGGATCCTTCCATCTTGAACTCCCAGAGTGTTGGGATTATAAGTGTGAGCCACTGTGCCTAGCCCCCAAAACCATGTTTGATTTATCTTTAAAAGATATTGTAACTTGAATTGAATCCTTTTTTTTTTGCAGTTTTTGTCCGGGGCCAGGTTTGAACCCACCACCTTCATATATGGGGCTAGTGCCCTACTCCTTTGAGCCACAGGTGCTGCCCTCCCCTTTTTTAACCAGGGAACATTTAATGAATATTTAAAATTTTAATACTAAAATGTGCCCATCTTTTTATACAAGTCCTAGAGACTGGAGTTAGGGAAGAATGGGGATTTGAGTGGTGAGAGTTCAATTGAAGGTCTGTTTCTATAAAGTTTGTAGTTTTTGCCAAAGGAAATACTACCTAGAACCGGTGGACATGTACCAAGTGAGGCCAGAGAAGTCTTGTAGTAGAAATTGTACACAGGAGCTGTCAGACAGGAAATAAAGTTTTAATGCTAAAAGCTTTTACTGGATGGCTAGGCCATCGGAAATGAATCTTCCAGTGCTTGTATTTTTTTTTTTTGTTTGCTTTTTTTTTTGCAGTTCAGCTTAGGTTTGAACCCACAACCCTTGGTATATGGGGCCGATGCCCTACTTGCTGAGCCACAGGCACCGCCCTGTTTTTTTTGTGTGTTTTTTTTTTGAGACAGAGTCTCATTTTGTCGCCCTCGGTAGAGTGCCATGGCATCACAGCTCACAGCAACCTCTGACTCCTGAGTTTAGGTGATTCTCCTGCCTCAGCCTCCCGAGCAGCTGGGACTACAAGTGCACACC
>CAUYRH010175648.1:0-50022 GCA_963574655.1 Perodicticus potto | reverse complement strand
GGTGTTTGGAAAGCTGTGGCAAGTGGATCACTTGAGCCAGGAGCTTTATTTTGCTGTGAGCTATGATGCCATAGCAATCTAGCCTGGGGAAACAAAGTTTGAATGTGTCTAAAAAAAAAAAAAAAAAAAAACTGAATTGAGGACTCCAATTAGTAAAGTTGGCATAGAATGCAGCCCTTAAAGTATTATCTTTAAACAGAGACAATTATATTAATATATTTCACAGCCCAGAGTACCCTCACCATTAACTATTATTTGAAGATGGCCAGAGATGATTTAACATAAATAAATCTTCCTGTATATTGGTGGTTTCCAGAGTAGAATTCTGTGTGAATACCCCTACAAATTGTTACAAATGATGTATTTGCTATTTATACATTATTTGTTATATTGAAATTAAAAGGTAAAATACGTACCTTTTTAAACTAAATAATAATCTCTTCTCCATTAATTCATAGTTTTTCTAAAGAAAATATTCTAATCCAAGCAACCAGTAAAATTCAGGGCTTCATAAAAAATACAAAGAAAAATGCACTAAATTATATAGCTACCACTAGAGAGTAGGATTATGCACATCTGTAATGTTTGGATTTTATAGAATGAGTGCATATTAATTTATAATAAAAAGATACATTGCAATTTTTTTTCTTAGAAGGACATTGTTGAACAACTTGAAGAAATGTGTATGATATATTGTTAAGGAGAAAAAGCAGGCTGTTAAGCACTATTTAAAGTTATCATATCATTGACCTTAAGTCAACAATAATAAAGAAAGACAAAATGGTCATTATATAATGGTACAGGGAACTATGCAATAAGAAGACATAACAATCCTAAATATTTATACAACTAACACAGAGCACCCAGATACCTAAAGCAAATCCTACTAGATGTGAGCAAAGAGATGAACAGCAGCATCATAACTGCTGGGGACTTCAACACCCATGACAGAACTCGACAGATCATCCAAGCAGAAAACAAATAAAGGAACTCTGGACTTAGGAAGGACTCTAGAACATGTGGGCCTATCAGAACTTTATAGAACATTTTACCCCCAAATTCTTCTCATCAGCACATGGAACATTCTCCAAGACTGATCATACATTAGGCCACAAAATATGTCTCAACAAATTCTTTTAAAAAAAGGAATTATACCATGTATCTTCTCTGATCCCCGCGGAATAAAATCAGAAACCAGAGGAACGCTCAATTATACGTGAAGTCATGGCAATTAAACAAGCTGCTGCTTAATGATTATTGGATCAGTAATGAAATTAAGATGGAAATCAAAAGATTCCCTGAACTGAAAACAAAGTGGGCACAAGCTGTCAAAATCTCGGGATTCAGCTGGAGGAGTCCTAAGGGGGAAATTCATAGCCTTAAATGTCTATGTCAAAACAGAAAGATCACAAATTAACAATTGAATGACATGCCTCAAGGAACTAAGAAAGTAAGAGCAAACCAAATCCAAAGTCAGCAGAAGAAAAAAAATAACTAAGGTAAGAGCAGAACTAAACAAAATGGAAAACAAAAAAACAAGACAAAGCATCAAAGAAACAAAAAGCTCATTCTTTGAAAAAACACAAACAAAATTGATTGTCCTCTGCTGGATTAACTAGGAATGGAAGAGAAAGGATCCTAAAAAGCTCAATCAAAAATAAAAAAGGAAATATTACAGCTTATACCAGAGAATTACAAAATATCATCTGTGAATGCTGTGAAAATCTCTATACACATAAACTCAAAAACATAGAGGATGTGGACAAATTCTGGAAACACACAACCTCTCAAGACTCAGTCAGGAAGAAACAGAACTCCTGTAACAGACTAACAAGAAGGAACACGATTGAAGCCATTATAAAAATTCTTCCAACAACAACAAAAGCCACAGATTAAATGTATTCACAGCGGAATTTTGCCAGACATACAAAAAAGAGCTGATACCCATACTGCAGAAATAACTCCATAACATCAAGGATGAGGGAATCTTCCCCAACTCGTTCTATGAAGCCAGTATCATCTTAATACCAAAGCCAAGGAAGGACACAACAAAAGAAAGAAAGCTACAGACCAATATCCCTTATGAATATAGATACAAAAATCCTCAATAAAATATTTGCAAATAGAATTCAACAGCATGTCAGAAAAATAATCCACCATGACCAAGTGGCTTTCTCCCAGGGATGGAAGATGGTTCAACATATGTAATCAGTAAATACGATTCACTACATAAATAGAAGCAAAACAAAGACTGTATGATCATCTCAACAGAAGCAGAAAAAGCATTTGACAAAATTTAGCACCCTCAACGAACTAGGCATAGAAGAAACATATCTCAAGATTTTAAAAGCCATATATGACAAACACACAGCAAACATCACACTGGATGAGCAAAAGTGGAAAACATTCCCACTAAAGAACTGGAAAAAGATAAGGGTGCCCACTGTCACCACTTCCATTCAATGTAGTACTGGAAGTCCTATCCAGAGCAATCAGGCAAGAGAAAGAAATAAAGGGTAACCAGATCAGGAGCAAGGTCAGACTATCACTTTTTGCTGATGACATGATTTTATATCCAGAAAACTTTAGAGACTCCTGGAATTGATAAATAAATTCAGCAAAGTCTCAGGTTACAAAATCATGGTACGCTGATCAGTAGCATTCCTATGCACCAATAACAGTCAATCAGACTGAGAGTCAAATCAAAGCCTCAATCCATTCACAATAACTTCAAAGAAAATAAAATACCTAGGAAGATACTTAACCAAGAAGGCGAAAGATCTCTACAAAGAGAACTACAAAGCAATGAGGACAGAAGTCACAGACGACACAAACAAATTTGAAAACCATAGCATGCTCCTGGGTCAGCAGAATCAACACTGTTTACAGGCACATGCTACCCACAGTGACTCAGAGATTCAATGCAATTCTCATCAAAATATCAATGTCATACTTTACGTATCTAGAAATACACATATCTAGAAAAACTAATTCTACACTTCATTTGGAACCAGAACAGAGTTCACATAGGCAAAGCAATCTTAAGCAAAAAGTACAAATTTGGAAGCATCACCTTACCAGACCTCAAACTATTCTGTAAGGTGATAGTAACCAAACAGTGTGGTTTGGGCACAAAAATAGAGACACAGACCAATGAAACAGAACAGAGAACCCAGATATAAAATCACCCTCATATTGCCAGGTGATCTTTGACAAAGCAGACAGCATCATACACTGGAGGAAGAGAGACTCATTCAATAAGTGGCTCTGGGAAAGCTGGGTAGCCGTATGAAGAATGAAACAGGATCCAGATCTCTTACCACTCACAAAAATTATCTCAAGATGGATAAAAGACATATAAGGCATGATGCCATAAGAATTCTGGAAGAAAGTGTTGGGGAAAATCTGATATTGGCCTAGGCAAAGAATTTATAAAGAAGACTGCAGTAGCTATCACAACAACAAAAATAAATAAATAAATGAGACTTGATTAAATTAAAAGACTTCTGCACAGCTAAAGAAATAATCAACAGTGTGAATGAACAGCCTACAGAATGTTCACAAGCTGTACATCCAATAAAGGGCGAATAACCACAACTGTAATCTACAAAGAACTCAAGCAAATCAGCAAGAAAACAATAACTCCATTAAAAAGTGGGCAAAAGACATGAACAGAAGCTTCTCAAAAGAAGATAGACAAATGGCCAGTAAACATATGAGAAAATTCTCAATGTCACTAATTATCAGAGAAATGCAAATTAAAACCACAATGAGATATCATCTTACCCCAGCTACAACGGGTATTATTAAAATGTCCAAGAACAACAGATACTGGTGTGGATGCAAAGAGAAAGGAATACTTATACACTGCTGGTGGGACAACAAATTAGTATTACACTAACCTCTATGGAAAGTCCAACCTCTACGGAAAGTAGTATAGAGACACCTCAAAGAATTAAAAGTAGACCTACCATTTGATCCAGCAACCCCACAACTGGGTATATACCCAAAGGAAAAGAAGTCATTTTATCAAAAAGACAATGGCACTTCAAATATTTATTGCAGCATAATTCACAATTGCAAAGACGTGGAATCAACCCAGGTGCCCATCAATTCCTGAGTAAATTAACAAAATGTAGTCTATTTATACTATGGAATACTACTCAGCCATGAAGAAGGATATCGAAGACCTTTTGCAACAATTTGGATAGAACTGGATATCGTTATTCTAAGTGAGGTATATTAAGATATAAAAAGTATACGAAGTATATGTAGAAAGCAAACACCGTATATAACTCCCTACTATTTTGGAACTAACTGGATGAGCACACAGGTGCAGAGAGGGAAGTATGCAGGGGGAGAGTTGAAGATGAGATGGGCAAAAACCTGCCTAGTGTGTACAAAGAACTCTACCTGAGTGATGGGCACACGTGTAACCCGGACTCAAGCATGACAACATCGATGCGTGTAACCAAAGTGTCTGTGCCCCTGTAATATACTGAAGAAAAGTTATGTACAATGCATACGGAAAGGACGACCACTTCCATGTTAAACTTTTAATGTTGGGATCATCAGTATTTTTGCTTTCTCTTTGATGTTCACCTTTTATTTTCCCCTAGTATATTTTCTAATAGGGAAAATAAAGAAATGCTTTGCTGATTTTCCCAGCAAAAATTGTGGTTAGTGCCTTTGCTCTAAAATAATGTTTTCCATTATTGAAAAGGGTTCATCAAAGGATTCAAAGTTTCAGTGAGACAAGAGGAATAAATTTTAGCAATCTATAGTATGGCACAGTAAAAATAAATATGTAAATATTTTCGATAATAATGTTTTCTAGTCCTTGCCCAATCTCACAAATGTAGTTGCAGAGCTAAGTTTGTTTCTTAACCTTTAACAACGCTCAAGGAGTTGTTACCTACCATACAGAACAGGCTTTGCCTGCTCTGCCAGATAGAGGCAGCCAGCGCCCAAACATAGTAATCACCTACCTGGCAAGGGCTTGGTTTCCAGTGCCAGATCTTCAGCAAACTGCCTCTAACAACTTGGTAGAGATCTTTCTGAATTTCAGTTTCCTCTGTTCTGTAAAGCACATATGATAATACCTGCCCTCCCTATTGTAACAAGTCTCTACAGGGAGCTAATGAAAAATAACATATAAAGTGATAATTAGGGCTTTGAAGAGTTATACGCATACAAGTGGATAATATTATTATATAATCTCCAAGTTCAGAGAGAGAGAGAGAGACAACTGTCAACTCTCTTAAGGAGACAAAGAAAGCCAAAATGATTGAAATAATCTACTTTCTTTAATCCTTCCCCTGAAATTACCATTCTAAGAAGTCAAAATTGTCAAAGAAATTACTAAAGAAAATAATAATTACTCTTACAGGCTCATAAGCCAGTGGTAATTTTCTGGAGTTTTGCTTTGTTTTGTTTTGTTTGTTTTTGTTTTCTGTTGTTTTGTTTTGTTTGTTTTTGTTTTTGTAGAGACAAAGTCTCACTTTGTCACCCCTGGTAGAGTGCTGTAGCATCACAGCTCACAGCAACCTCCAACTCCAACTCCTGGGCTTAGGCAATTCTCTTGCCTCAGCCTCCAGAGCAACTGGGACTACAGGTGCCCGCCACAACGCCCGGCTATTTTTTTGTTGCAATTTGGCCATGTCCGGGTTTGAACCTGCAACCCTTGGTATATGGGGCTGCCCAGCCAGTTGTGATTTTCATGAGATGCTAAAACAGAGCTGACACAACACTGTTGCCCTGTTTGCCCAGCAACACAGGGATCCACCAAGCTTGGTAAGGCAGTTGTTATCCACATACAAAGAAAACCCAACACTTGCTCAGGGAGAAACGGTGTTACCAAGGAGATCATTATTGTCATTTTCATGATCATCATTTTTGCAATTCACAGAAAACTTACACAGTATCCATTATAAAATAAAAATCTTGATTAATAAAAATCCAAAGAACTAAAACTATTGAATAACCAAGTATATTTTCTAGTGCTCCTTTCTTTAACCAAAACATTGACATGAAAGCATGAAGTGATATAACAGAGTGTTTTAAATACCAGAAAATGTAAGCATCATAAGGACAAGAACTCTCTTTTTTCCCTCACTCTGATCTCATAGAACTGGGGGTGTTTGTCTATAAATATTTGTGAAATCAATATAAGGAATTGATTATAACTATAAAATCGTATATATTAACCATGATCCTGAGGAATCACAAGATCTTTCATCATCAAAGAGGGACTTTACCTAACAAATGCAATCAGTATAACCTGGGTTCTTGTACCCTCAGTGAATCCCAAATCATAAGAATAAAAAAAAAAAATGCCATGTTGTACAACCAAGAGTAAAAGCAGAGACTTCGCAGTGGTTAGAAATCTTAATGTGTTATTCTTTGAATCAGAAAGTATTCAGAATTCTGGGTACCTAATTATAAAATTAAAAAATTCTGATTAAAGTGTTCCCTGCCTTTAATATCGGTAACTCACCTGATATCTGTTCTACAATGAAATTTCTCCAGAAATTTGTGCTGATAACAGGTGTTTTGGAAAGTCTAGATAATGTTCCATCTTCCATGAACATGCATTGTGATTTCACCATCCATTGTAGGTATTACCTATATTTTAAGTCACACCTGCGTGTTTTATAGATGAATATACCACTTTCCCAATACTCTATAAGCTTTTTAAGGGCTGGAAACTTACTTTCTCTTTATATTCCCTAAGATAAAGCAAAGGCAGGGTGGCGCCTGTGGCTCAAAAGGAGTAGAGCACCGGCCTCATATACCAGAGGTGGCAGGTTCAAACCCAGCCCCGGCCAAAAACTGCAAAAAAAAAAAAAAAAAAACCCAAAAAAGCAAAGGTAAATTTTTTTACTTTTTTTTTTGGAGACAGAGTCTCATTCTGTCACCCTGGGTAGAATGCTGTGGCATCATAGCTCACAGCAACCTCAGTCTCTTGAGCTCAGGAGATTCCCTTATCTCAGCCTCCCAAGTAGCTAGGACTACAGGCACCTGCCACAACACCTGACTAAATTTTCTATTTTTAGTAGAGCATCTCACTCTTGCTCAGGCTGATCTCAAACTCCTGAGCTCAAACAATCCACCTGCCTCAACCTCCCAGAATACTAGGATTACAGGCATGAGCCACCATGCTCGGCCTTAAAAGCAAATTTCTTGATGATAACGTAATAGTAAAGGTGAATAAACATATAAAAAAGCAAATACTTTGAATCCAGGATGAGAGTTCTCCAGACTATAATTCCACAGAGATTTTGTCAGTCACAGTGAGTATTCAACATTTAGGGTAAATTTTCACCTACTTCTCTTACAAGTTTAAATACTATCCCCAAAGGAGCACATTTAAAGTATTGATATTTTCCCCTGTAACCAGCTTGCAGATAACATGTAATCCAATCTGTACTTAACTAGTATTTTTGCTTCTTAACTTTTGCTGAGCATTTTGTATGTGACAGCAGCATCACGTAAGCCGCTGAAGTGGGAAGGAAAGAAAGAAAAGAGAAAGGATAGAATGTTGATCCAGACAGGCTTCCAGCCCTAGAGGTGTGAATAAGAGAAATCCGTAAGCAATAAAAATCCCACATGACAACTCACGAGTGCTCGGGTCAACCCTGCTAGAGTTGGGAGAATCAAACAAATCCCCTAAAGGAGGGGATATGTGTAAGCACGTCTCGAAGGATGAGTAGGAGTTGGCCAAACAGTAGAGGAAAGGAGCCCTCTTGGCAGAGGAAACAGCACGTAAAAAAGCTAAAGAGTGAACAAAAGAGCGAATATTCCTAATGGCTGCTGCTATGGGCTAAATTGTGTCCTCCCCCAAATCCGAAACCCTCAGAATGTGACTGGATTTGGAGACAGTGGCTGTAAGGGGATGCTTAAGTCAAATGAGGCCATTAGGGTGGGTCTGATAGCAATCTCAGAGAAGAAAATGTGGACGTGCGAGGTGACAGGAGGGACCCATATGCACAGAGGGGTGTCCATGCGAGGAGGAAGCAAAGACCAGCATTGGCTGGTCAAGGAGAGAAGCCTCAGAAGAAACCAAAACTGGTGACCTCTGACCTTGGACTTCCAGCATCCGGAAGTATGACAAACACACTTCCGCTGTCTCAACCGCTTCCTCTGCGGTGTTTCTTTAGGGCAACCCCAACAAACTGATACAGCTAGAATTAGGACGCCTGGGTGTTTGTGGTCCCCCCAGCACTCATGTAATACAGAGCACGGGTCTCCCTCCAAACTTCAAGGCATGGACCAATGACCTCTGACTTTTATGTCTCCAGCACCTAGATCATGCCTAGCTCATAGAAAGCAACATTTTTTTTTTTACTTTTGTAATTTATTTGAACATTGCATGTGTGTCAGAACAAAAAAATGTATAGACACCTATGCTGATCCCTTTAATCACTGCATTTAAATGACTTTTTATTCCCATGACAGTACAATGTGCAGCTGCCTTCAAAATAATTTCATCAAGTTCCTAAGAAAACTCGGAAGGTGCTTTAAAAAGGGACTTCATTGAATTCATGGATTAATTGAGAGAATCCATGTGTTAACACATTCGATACTGTTATCACATGAGAAGGGATGTCGCCTCATTTAAAAATGACTTTTAAAAATTTATTTTGTTTTTGTAATTTTCATTCAATCAGCTATGTACATTCCTTATTAAATTCATTCAATGAATCTAAATTTCTCATTTTCAAATCTGACTTTTTTGTTATTTTGTCTAACTTGTTATTACTAGTCTAGAGGGAAGCTATTAATTTATATATTTTTCTGTGGTACATTCTGTTACTGAACTTATTTTTAATAGTTTTTAAATTGATCCATTTGGATTTGTGGGTAGACAATTATATTTTCCACAGGCAAAGGTAATTTTATCTCTTCAACTATATGTTATTTCCTTTTCTACTGTGTTGGAGAGATATTACAGTACTGTGTTGATACAGAATAATGTTAATTAATAAATATTATATCAGGCACTCTTTGGCTTCAGCCTCTAGAATTTCACCTATTTTTGTCCACGAATTTCAGATAAATTTACCTTTATTGTGTTAAGGAAGTTTCCTTTTATTATTAATTTTCTTTCAAGAATATTGTGTTAAATTTAATCAATCACCATGTCATCAACAAATGTCCAGTTGATTTAAACTTTGGAATGGTCACATTTGAGAACCATCAGGTATAATTATACATACTTGTCTCAAATTAACAAGTATTTATATTAACATAGTTCAAAATTTTGGCACAACCGTTGTCTGCTGATGGGAAGGCACATTACATTTCTCCTTTAAGCAGATGTAGGAAAGGGCCACCTGTGAAATGTGTGGCTAATGCCACAGACAAAACTTAAAATATGGCTGCCTAATTGTCACATATTATCAACCAAAGTAAAAGTCTGTAGCATAATGTGGATTTCTCTCCTTTGATCTACATTGATGGGAATACAGTAGGAACAAAAGAAAGTTTCTGCCTGGGACAATGCCTGGCATGATAGTGGGTACTAAGTAAATACTTGTTGAACACATTAATAAGTAAAAAATATCCAGGGTACAGTGGCTATTTTTGGAGGTAGTTCTCAGACACTTGTTTCAGGTTCGTTCATAATTTTTAGTGACATTAATTGTTGACTCTTAATTTAAATATAAACCTTTGTTTTTCTAGAAAACAATTTATTTTACCCAGACTCTTTAGTTTTTAGCACATTTTAACTTCACAACTTTAAAAATTATCTTCGTGAAAAAGAAAATGATCTGCAATGGCCATTTTGCTATTATCTTCAATTAAGGAGGTTTCTTTTCCTTTTCTCTTTCATTTCTAAAGAATAGGGGGTCTTAATTTATACTTTTCTTATTAAATTTTAACTACATATGACTGTGGCCATTGACTATGGCCTCTTTACTTTGTTGCTTTACTGAGATTATTCTTGGGAGCAGTATTTAAAAATATTCAGAGTAGAAAAAAAGAGGGTACATTCACTATAAGACGTAGGTACAATAATTAAATATTAGGCCTTTTAATTACATTTACTTCACTCTCCACCCCCTTCTATTTGCAGGCTTCTCCTAAAAATGACATGAGTGATTGTTGTTGATGGATGTTAGATGACGGAAAGAATCAGTGTAAAAGAACAAATTGACTAAAGGATATACAAACAAAAAGATTCAAATGTAGGGCGGTGCCTGTGGCTCAAAGGAGTAGGGCACTGGCCCCATATGCCAGAGGTGGTGGGTTCAAACCCAGCCCCGGCCAAAAACTGCAAAAAAAAAAAAAAAAAGATCCAAATGTACAACACCAATTATAACATGTATTTATTAATAGGAACACTTTAAAAGCTTTGTTTAATGGTGTCTATCTAACTTTCTAATATAGAATGAAATCACTGATATTTAAAAACAATCTTGGCGCAATAAAAATGATAAATGCAGTATTGCTTTTTAAATTTATAAAAATAAAACACGACAGTAACTGATGACTGTTTTTCTAATTGAAATACACATCTTTATCACAGAGCATTAAAAGAAAACAAGATGACTTCAGTCCTAGCTCCGTCATATAATAGTAATGTGTTGGCTTGAGTGAGCTACATAATGCCTTCTGACCACTGACTCATCTCTGAAAGGGGGTCACCAGGTTGTTACAATGGTTATATAGTAGGCAATACTTAAGATGTTCCCAATAAGTTGGAGTTCATAGTTTTAGGAGTTAATTCTTTAAGATGTATATGCATTTGATAATGTTTATCTCCAAATCTTTTCGAGAGAAATAAAAATCAGGATGTGATAATTCCTGGGCAGTGGGGGACACGTCTACCAAGGTTATTGTTTTTGACTTCTAAAAATGAACTTAAAATGTGCAAAAACCATACATCCATTTGCTACGTTGTGACATTCAGATGAGCAGAATCATATTGCCAGGCCTTTATTTTTTGTTATTTTTAACTAAAATTCTATTTTAGAAGGATATTCACTATCTGTCAAAAAAACAGAGAAGTTAATAAAGATAAAATCATCTAGAAAGCGTGTCATGTGAAAACAAAGCAAAAGCTCGTACTTCAATGAATCAAAACAGAGGTGTAAGCAACGTGAAAACTCTAACTGCAATACCAGTGGGTTCTTACCTTTGCTTGGTTTAGTAATCTGTCTGTGTCTTCTAGAAGTGGAAGTCAGTAGAGAATCCAAAACAAACAGGGATAGACTGTAAATCTTGACATTGTCAAAATCCAGGCCCTAATTTTTTAAATAATGAATATGCTGATTTTTTTTCTTTCCTTAAACATGAACAAATGGTCTTGATCGTTCCCAGGGAAAGAAACAGTTCTGTGGCTTTGATGAAGGAAGATTTCCATGACCCAGCATTGGATTTGCGGATTTATTTATGGATGAAAATAACAGCAACCAAATCACCATTATCCTTTGCTTGACCCTAAGCTTATTAATATGCATGAGGGTAAAGAATATAAGGGGGTTTCCTCAGAGTTTCCTCTCAACAAATTTGAAAGTAAAAGAAGGTAATATTGACTGATGGGTTTTATTAAAATTATACTGTTAATTTCACTCAGGGTTACAATCTTGAAAAAATTGTCTAATCTTACAAAGTTATGATGAATCTTTCAGATATAGTGCCATCACGTTAAAAATTATTAAAATATAATTAGGGTGCCCCTATTCGTTGATCTTTTAATTGAGTATTTTGTGGAAGAATTGCATATTTAAAACATATCTGGTCAAGAAACAAAAAATGATGAAGCTGAGCTTGCCTGAAAGAATAATTCACACTTACGATGTGCAAAAACAATCACAACATGCCAGTTACTGTCTAAGTATTACTCTAATGACCTAAAAGTGAATTTCCCTAAGAAATAGCTTATGTAACACTTGGCAGTCTACATACAAAACTTTTGCTGATGACTGAAAACCAGAATGGCATGAAATAAATACTGTCTCTATGTAGCAAAACTGCTTTTATTTCAATCCATCAGCTCCCAAAATGCATCATTCCTTCCCCAGTAGCTACAGTATGAAAACGAGCCATTGATCAATTCAGTAACCTTTATTGCCTTAGTTAAACAGCTTCAACTTCTAGTGGCATTAAGTGAATCTCAAAAAAGAATATACCCTAATATGCCTGACATAGAAAGTTAGGGAAATACTGAGCACCTGAGAAAAACTGGTTTTTCAGTTCCAGAATTTTTAAAATAATTTTCTATTTATAATTATAAAATAAAGCATGCTTTGTAAAATTTTGATATTACAGAAAGAAAAATACTGAAATATATTCTTAACCATTTTGGAATAATCAACATAAATATTTTGGTTACATCTACCATTATATGTATATTTTAAATAAATTTCTGATGTTTATTTAAAATCATATTACAATAATGTTCATATTACTAAATATCTATCTAAAGCTGTTTTTTAGATTGTATAATATTCTACCATATTCCATTATACCATAATTTATTGATTGATTTTCCTGTCATTGGACATTTTTTTCCTCTGGCCTAAAGAATTTCAAAATGAATTTTCTTTCTTTTTTTTTTTTTGAGACAGAACCTCAAGCTGTGGCTCCTGGCTAGAGTGCTATGGTATCACAGCTCACAGCAACCTCCAACTCTTGGGCTTAAGTGATTCTCTTGCCTCAGCCTCTCAAGTAGCCAGGACTACAAGCATCTGCCACAATGCCTGGCCATTTTTTGGCTGTAGCTGTCATTGCTGTTTGGCAGGCCTGGGCTGGATTCGAACCTGCCAGCTCTGGTGTATGTGGCTGGTGCCTTAGCCACTTGAGCTACCAGCGCCGAGCCCAAAATTTTCTTATTTTTAAGTCACTATATATCTCTGTCATTGTTTAGTGTTACTTAGAAATCAGATTACTAGATAAAGTGTATTAACATTTTTATGACTCTAAATTCGTATTGTTAATATAACGTCCAGAAAAGTTGTTCTTACCTCTGTTTGACTTTATAAAGTTAAATAACTTGCTATCATTTGTTTCATTGACTTTCTTTCCACTCACTCATCAATCAACATTTTGCCAAATATACCATTTTTATTTAATTTTTAGCAATCCTGTACTTAAACGTGTACCCCCTAAGATCTAGTGTGCATGTGTTTGACAAATCCATTTCTATTATAATCTTTCCCAAATTAACCAATGTGGCCTTCTGTGTCACAATTTAGCTCAATGCTAAAATGTTTTTGCATCAGTTCCTTTATACCATTCTCCTCTCTAAGAAAAACTACATAATCTGCTTAGGAAAATAAGCCCGTTGTCTTGAATAACCTGGCAGTGTCCTAAACCTATCTGTATGCAATGAATTATAAACATTTTGAAAAATATGAAATGGTAATAAAGGCTAAAATCACAGGAATAAAGTAAAAATAAGTAATCAGCAGACACACAAAGAAATTCTCAAGATGAGAAGGAACTACACTTTTCTCAAAACCAAAAACAATCCTGTGAAGTAGATAGTATATACTTTATTTTTGTGGAGGAAAATTGAAGGCTGGGAGATGAAGTAATTTTCCCAAGGTCATGATGGCTACTATAGTGTCTGAGTTAGCTGGGATTCATAACCAGACTGGGTTGCCTAGGGGGTTAGGGGGAGGGGAGGAGAATAAACCAAGCTAATGGGTACCATGAACACTGTATGGATAACACACACACCTGTGACAAAACTCAAGCATAACAAAAATGATCCATGTAACCGTAAAGCATTTGTACCCCCCTAGTATATCAAAGTTAACCTTCATTTTATAACTGTTAATTACATTACCATAAATTTGCCCGGCTTCTTTTTAAAAGTTGAAAATATATTTTCTGTTTAGGAAATATACCAGGGTTAGCTACAGCAACCGTCTTCTAGTCTGACTTCATACACAGACAATGTAACTAAAATAAATATACCTAAAAATAAAACAGGATGACAAGAGTGGAGATTTGCTCCCATCTGTAGCCATCGAATGTGAGTTTTTTTGCAGTTTGTTATTTAAAATTTTTCAAAATGTTTTTAATAAATAAAAGTCAGAATAATGATTCTAGCAGACTCTTTTTCCTCAAGCCACCTTCACTCTTAGTTGCCATCATGATACCTCATAGAACCTGTCATTAAAAACAGCTCTTCCATGATGAATAGTACACACATAATTCTTTACATATTTGGAATGACTCCTTTGCTTTATCTCAAAGGCTCATTCCCTACTTGTTCTCACACTTTCTTCATGTGTCTTTCTGACCCCCGAAAACTATAATTCAGCATGAACTGAATATTATTGTTTCCAGAGTCATGTGTATTAGTCATGTGGTCCTGAGAAAATTACTCAACGTTTTTGAGCCTTAATTTTCTTATCTGTATAATGGAAATATAACACCTGCCTCATTAGGGTTTTATGAGGATAAATGGATTTAGTATATTGCCTGCTTTAGTTTATAAAGCTTGTAAAGTATCATGAGAATAAAAAAGCAGATATCGAATGTACTCAACACAAACATGAAACCAGTCTATAAACAATTCTATGCCCACACGAAAGAAAAACCCAAGTAAAATCTAGAGGGCTGGAGGTGGGGTGGAGGACAAGGGGAAAGGGGAGGGAGGGGGATTGGCCAGCTCTCACCTAATGTGCAAAGTTCAAGTTGTAGTTGAGCCCTGCGCCCAGGGAGTGTGGTGTACCCTCACATCAATCTGAAATTTAATAAATAAATAAAAAGGACACTTAATAAACGTGCTGTGACTCCCCTCTGCACCTAAACTGGGGCTTTGCAGCCTCCTCCTGAGGCCCCGTCTGGATTCAACCTGCTGCAATGGGACTTTGATCACCAGGCACACGTGTCTCCTAAGCAGTCATGCAAAGACAGAGAGCCATTCTTTACACTTTGTTTCTAAATAATTTATTACATAATTCTAGCAAAATGTGATCAAGTGAAATAATTCAAGGTTTTAAATGAAAAGCTGTGTTTTATAATCATAGAGTATTTAACAATGCATGGTAATTCATCTTCATAAAGCCATGACACTTGGTCAGGTGTTGGTACTTCCATCCACACATGATTCCTGGGTGCCCGCAGTGCGCCGGGCTCTCTTCTAAGCTACACAAGAAAATCCTTCTCTCAGAGATGGGACAGAGGTGGGAGGCAGGCAAAAGGAGGTGGTCACAGTACAGTGTGACAAACAGCCGCAACACTGGAAGACTGTGGGGGGAAATTGTCTTCTTGCTGAAATCGAAAGTAAGTGGGAATTTTGTCACTGTATGGCAAGCATTCATACTAAGATAGGCCTCTGATTAACACAAGTTTAATAAATTAAGAGTGTTGTGTTGTTTTCCCCTCCAAAGTGCGATTAGCTCTACCCCATCTTTCCCTGGTACCTGCAGTAACCTTGGCTGATGGAAGGAACACAGCGGCGTGAGATAATCTATTTAGTAGGCTATTTTTAATCTGGTTCCCTGTCTTGCTTTGTCAGCTCCCTCTAAATCTTCATAATCCTATTTAAACTACCTCTAACTACAAACACTCACATGACATTGATTCTTTGTATTTTTATTTCAAAAATTATATGATTTGAAGGATTCTGCCTCTTGGCCCTACATTACTAAGTATTTGATAATCTGTCTTCAAACAAACCAAAACCTTCCCTATACATGAGTTTCACATCCCAGGAATATACATTTGGCTGAAAAAAATCCATGTATAAGTAGACCTGCACTGTTTAAGCCATGTCATTTAAGGATCGAATGTAAATAATACATATAAGATTAAGAAAATCCTATGTTTTTATTTGGTTTAAAAAAATTGAAGGTGGGCAGGGTGCCTCACATCTCTAATCCTAGCACTTCAGAAGGTTGAAGTGGGAGGATCTCTTGAGCTCAGAAGTTCAAGACTAAACTGAGCAACATAGCAAAACACAGTCACTACAAAAAAAAAAAAAAAATTATCCAGGCATGGTGGCTCAGCCCTGTAGCCCGAGCTACTCAGGAGGCTGAGGCAGGAGGATCACTGGAGCCCAGGAGTTTGAGGTTACAGTGAGTTATTCTTGCACCATGGCACTCTAGCCTAGAAGACAGTGAGAGAGACCCTATCTGTAAAAGAAAAAAAAATCAGATAATAAGTATCACATGCTAGGCACCAAGCTTGGAAGTATACATTTGATCTCCAACTATAAAAGACATTTTGCTTAATAGTTAAGACAAGAGTGTCAGCTTTGAACATTAGACCAGCCTTGCTTCAAATCCCATTCCTCTACCTGCTAGCAGAGTTGCCTACGGCAAGTTACATAAATTCTCTATTGCTTAATTGGATGATCTATCTAATATGTAAAGTATCTACCAAAAATGAGATGCTTCATATACAGCTAGAGTTTTGCTAATGAGAAAATTATCTTTAACTATAATTTAACTTCTCAGGTAATTTGTTTATAGGGAAACTCACTAACTGCAGAACACAAGCATCCCCAATCTATAAAACTGAACCTTTGAAAGTTAAGTTTGTGTGAAACCAGTCCCCAGAATTCGTTCACCATTAAATGGGCAAATAAAAGAAAACTTAGGTCCTACAGAGTCACAATTCTGCTCATGGGGGGTTGTGCACATTCTATGGCAACTGAAATTACAAGACCCCCTCATGAATTATTATACATTACACAATAAGTAAATTCCTTATTATTCCTGTATCTGAATTTAACTGACCTGGAAAACGATTGAAATTTTGATCACTCTTTTATATCTTGCAAGAGCTAAGTAATAGAATTTTAGCACCTGATGTTAATAACTCCTGGGAATATTGGAAACGTACTGGACTTGGTAGTCAAACCAATGTAGATTTGCGTCCTGGCTCACCAATTACAGACAGCATTGTGGTCTTGGGAACATTGTTTAACTTCTCTGTACCTTTTTTTTCTTAATCAGTGTAAGAGGAAGGATTCTTCTAATCAAGGTATGGTAATTAGAGATAATTGACATAAAACTCTTCACAACATGCCTGGACGGAATTAGTCCTCTGCCATAGTAACTGTTAAGATGATTATGATGTTACTGTGAGATAGCTCCTGGAGTTCACTGCAAAATTAATAATTCATGTGCTCGCTTCAGCAGCACGTATACTAAAATTGGAACAATACAGAGAACATTGGCATGGCCCCCCCGCACAAGGATGACACGCAAATTGGTGAGGTGTTCCATATTTTTCAGCCCCATATACTGAGGGTGGTGGGTTTGAACCCAGCCCTGGCCAAACTGCACCAAAAAAATAGCCAGGCTTTGTGGCGGGCACCTGTAGCGTGCTACTCAAGAGGCTGGGGCAAGAGAATCACCTAAGCCCAAGAGTTTGAGGTTGCTGTGAGCTGCGATGTCACAGCACTCTACCGAGGGCAACAAAGTGAGACTCTGTCTCTAAAAAAAAAAAAAAAAAAAAAATTAATAGTACTAAATTGCTAGTTTAATAACAATCAAATACAAAGACTCAAACAGTTCAGAATAGGGAAGTAATCTATCAAGGAAGGCAATATGTTTGTACCTGAGGGTTTTAGGTTTTAAATCATTTTAGGTCAGCATGAAAATATTTCAAACTATGTAATTTTCTTCCTTATATATGTTTAAAGACTTTTGCAGATTCTGCAATGGAAACATAGTTGCTAATTGCCCTTCACCAAAACTGGCTTCGGGTTTAACATTCTCAGACATGCCCAATATAATACCCAGCTTCCTGAATGTTATTTTTGCTGCCACTTCTCCCACAAGCCTCCCCCTGACATTTGCAGGACTAGAATAAAAAGACAAAGGAAGGCCTATGTGCTATATGTCTAAATAAATGAACCATTAAATAAAATGAGTTTTTGTCCTTACCTCGAGAAACATAACTCCATAACAAAACAATGAAAATATCTATAAAACAATGATTTTAATATGATTAAAACTTGGCAAAATGTCAAAGGCAAGTAGATTTAATTATTATTATACATGTCTGGGTAGGTTTGTTGATGGGCCAATATTACTAATATTACTCATATTAGTAATAAGGCAGAGATATACATAAAAGGTACATTGTTATTACATATTCTATATTTTTAATTTCTTCCCTCTCAGAAAAGTTACTAAGTATATTGTGATAATCAAGATTTTACATTATTTGCGTTCAATTGACTACAGTGCCATTAATAACACTTCTTGAATCATTGTAGATTTTTACCACTTTTATTAATTTCTACTTGGATAAACTACACTATTTGCTCCTCAATATAACTGATAAAATGAGAGGCAGATTCAGAAATAAATTATGATTTCTGTATATTATGTTCAAACATAGCAATGGACTCCTGCAAACATTTGAAACTATTGTAAGTCAAAAGTGAATCGAATACCCCAGTAAACCCATTTTAAGTCAAAAATTCCTAAGTTGGACCATTGTAAGTCAGGGACTCTGTGGACTTAGCTTTTGCTCATGAAAAAGTAGCTTGACTCCAAACTAGACAAAACATATGTACGAAAAACTGTTTTCAAAATATTGGAGAACTGTTGCCAAACCAAGAAATCCACCTGCCTGCCACCAAGTCAGTCAACGGAGAAGCAGATAAGAGATGAACAATTTCACTTTTATTTACCAAAAATCCAGGGATTCTGGAAAGCAGCGGGGGTATCTCCCCAAGACCTGCTCGGCCCCACTCCTTCCCTTTGTTACTTTTTATTCTCACAGTAAAAATAAACGTCAGCAATGTTAGTTCTCATCGTAGTATACATTAAACAGGTTCCTCCTCAGAGCTTACAAAGTTACACAGCATCTTCCTATCTTAAAGTGGTTATATGTTCAAAACATTTTTATTCTAGACTAAATTTATAGTGAGTCAACATTTCACTGAGTCACAGAGTGCCCTGGGTCCTTGACCGGTGCTATGGAGCCCACTCCCCCCGACTTATCTATGACAGTAGGCCTTGGAAGTGAATAAACAATCTTCAGATGTCAGCAGATAGGCTCATCCAGCCTTATTAGGGCCTGACCAGCAGCGTCCTGCATAAGATGGCCCTTAAATGAACAGTGCCTGTAACGCAACAAGCAACACAGAAGTATGATATTTAAGAAAAGGGAGGGAAAAAGCTGAACCCTCTCCAGAGACAATTTTTGAACTGTGACATGAGCAAAATGAAATAGTGTAGTTTATCCAAGTAGAAATGAGCTCTAAGAAGAGCTCAGCAACTTGCCTAGTTAAGGAGTCAGAAATAAGATGTTGGAGGACAAAGTAGAGTTAGAATTTGCAGAGTACCAGAGAGGGGGAAGCTCTGTAGAGAGAGAGTCAGAAATCTCCACGGAAGTCTCTCAAGTCTCCAGTGGAAGCCTTATCGGAACATGCATAGGCTGAAATCCCATGAGCTTGGCAAGGAATAAATGCCAAGGAACTGAAGTTTAAATAATAAGACCTCCCATATGAAGACCTTGGACCTTCAGGTTCCTACCTATGGAGTAGAGAGATCCATTGAAGACCCCGGCCATAAATAAAGCTCAAATAAAAAGCCAAATCTTAATCGCAGGGCTAACCTAGCTGTAAGGTAAAAGATACAGAAATCCACCCTCATCTTTAGTTTTATTTTCTACAGTTCCATTCATCCATGATTGACCATGGTCTGAAAATATTAAATGGAAAATTCCCTAAGTAAATTATTCATAAGTTTGACACATCATCAGAAGGTCAATAGTAGCCGAACATGATCTGACAATGCCAAGTCGCTCACCTCACCTCATCTCATCATGTAGGTGTTATATCATCTCACACCATTCCAAGAACAAAGGTGAGTACCTTATAGTAAGGCATCTTGATAGAGAGAGACCACATTCACATAACTTTTATTATAGTATATTGCTATAATTGTTCTACTTTATCAGTTATTGTTGCTAATCTCTTACTGTGCTTAAATTAAATGTTATCATTGATGGAAAAAAACCTAGTTTTATATATGTACCTAATGACCAACTTTCAAGAACTCACGAAGTTGGCTTGGCACCTATGGCTCAAGCGGCTAAGGTGCCAGCCACATACACCTGAGCTGGCGGGTTCGAATCAAGCCCGGGCCCTCCAAACAATGACGGCTGCAACCAAAAAATGGCCGGGCGTTGTGGTGGGCGCCTGTGGTCCCAGCTACTCAGGAGGCAGAGGCAGGAGACTCGCTTGAGCCCAGGAATTGGAGGTTGCTGTGAGCTGTGATGCCACAGCACTCTATCCAGGGTGACAGCTTGAGGCTCTGTCTCAAAAAAAAAAAAAAAAAGAACTCATGAAGCAAAAACCAACAGCACCAAATTTATGCACAACTCCACAATTACAGGGAATTTCAACACTCCTTTCTCATTAATTGAACAAATTTAAAAACCAATAATAAACTAGATTTTCAGTAACCAATTTTACCTAATGGACTTTTACAATACACTACACCCAACCATTGCAGAACACATTCTTTTGAATTTCATGTGGAACATTCACTGAGATAGATCGGACATTGGGCCATATCCAAAACTCAGCAAGTTTTAAATAACTGTTTTTGTATGGACTATATTGTGTTCAAAACAGACCTATATTAGAAATCGATAACAGCAATCTCGTAAAATCTGGAAAATCTCCAATATTTGCAAATCAACCAATCCATTCTTAAATAACCCATAGGTCAAAGAATAAATCACAGGGAAAGTATTTTGAACACAATGTAGGCAAATATTAGCTTTAAACACTTGTATTCAAAGAGAAAAAAAGCTTAAAATCACCTTGGAGTTTTCCCCTTGGAATCTAGAAAAAGAATAGCACATTAAAGTAGAAGGAAGGAATAAAATAAGAACAGAAATCAATGAAATTTTAAAAATCAATAAAGAAAATCAGTAAAGGTCAGGGTTTGCTCTTGGAGAGATTAATAATACTAATAACTACTTAACTAGACTGGTTGAGAAAAAAAATTAAAGAATCACAAATTACCAACAGTAGGCTAGGCACCTTGCTAAACTGGACTGTGACATTTCTGTGACTGGCATCAAGCTCTGTCCCCGAGGATCATCTCTCCTGCCTGGTTATCTTATCCCCTGCCCTAGAACCTCAGAACTCTCCACAGTGTAGCAACTGAGGGGTTAAGTCTTCAGAGAGTGGGGACCCTCCCAGACCTGCCTAAGATCAAAAGACTTGACCTTGTACCTCAAGGCCCTAAGCCTAATTGCTAATTATTTTGACCATCGGGCACTGAGTCTCAGCCTAACACAAAGATCCTAAGACATGTCTTTATTATCACAGTCTAAGTCTGGAGTCAGAAAAAGAATTTCCCCGAATCATAGAATGTGCTAGTTGGTGGTTTTTTAATGGTCTTCTTTTAGTTAAACAACATGCTTTTCATTGGGAATAAAAATCTCCCAAATTTATGTTAGTCATGACAGTCTGTAGTGCTATAACTATATAATATAATATTCAGTCATCTAGAAATAGACATTGAAGGAAAATACTTTATAAATTGCTGCTGGGCAACATTTAAACTGGGAAAATCTTAAACAAGTTAAATTATTTTTTTCTTATGGGTTTTTCTCCTTATTTTCAGAATTGAAAAACAAGAATTACAACAAAATATATCCTCCCTAAAATAGGCATTAAAATGAAATTAGAATTCAGTTTCTTTAAAAATTCAACCTCAAAGTTATATTTTTATAGATTTTGGGGGGTCAGGAAGTAGGATTTATTGATAGGCTCAAATGAAGGGCAGCGCAGTGGAAGCCTCCTGAGCACAGGGCCAGCCACTTGTCTGGGGGCCACGAGTAGGGACGGATTCAACCCCACAGCCATCTGGGATGAGCCTTCTCAGCCACCATGTCTTCAAATTCATCTGCATTAAACTTGGTAAAGTCCCACTTTTTGGAGATGTGAATCTCCTAGTGGACAGGGAACTTGAGCTTAACCCTGCAAAGGGCCTCAATCACATGCACAAGTTTACATGTACACAAACATGTACAAGTTTGGTGCGGATGGCCGGAATGCCCTGGGGCTTTCCAAAGGCCCCACGCGTACCTGTCTGGAGCCTGTAGTCCCCAGCGCGAAAAACATCTTGTTGCTGTGGATAATGTGGAAGGGGTGGAGCCGCACACAGACCCAACCGCCGTCTTTTCTGAGCAGCCCCCAGGAGGCCTGTTCGTCTTCATCTGACACCACGTGGCCCCAGAGTGAGAACTCATCCGCTTTTGCTTTCTTCCACCCCAGGTCAAAGATGAGAATCTTTGGCATCAGGGACACCCCAGCAGAAACAAGACTTGGGTTTCAGCTTGTTCTTACAATGCCAGTATCACCAGGTGGGGCAGGGGCCATGGAGATACCAGGGTCTTCAACCACGAACTTGCAGCCGCTCTTTCCAGACCAAAGGCAATTGCAAAGAGTCCAATTAACAACCGAGTTAAGAACAAACACTGAAGCCAGATGTTTCATAGCCCTGTGTCCATAGCAAGGCACTTTACTTCTGTGAGCCTTCTTTTCCTTGGCTGTAAAGTGAAGGCATAACATTGCTTGCCGCATAGTAAATGTTATGTGTCTGTCAAATAAATAAGCAATAAATGCCCTAGATCACATTTACTAACATCACCCATCTTGAGGAAGGCAAAATTTCAAATTTTGTATCCAAAGCCAACGTTTAAAAAGAAATCTAAGTTTTAGAGCTCATTATCCAAATTTAGCATTCATTTCCCTCCCTTTCAAGTTTGACCTGTTTCCCTACCCAAACCCTTGCTTCTCAGCAAAGCCATCACATGTAAAGCGTGTGTCTTAGTTTGTTACCTTGACGAATTTGTTCTTAACTCTTCCCTCATCGACCCAGAAACAAGAAAAGCAAGATTAAGGTGTCTGCTAATAATTCTTTCTTTCTTTCTTTCTTTTTTTCTTTTCTTTTCTTTTTTAACTGAGTTGCACTCTGTTCTCCTGGGTAGCGTGCTGTGGCATCATAGCTCACAGCAACCTCAGTCTCTTGGACTCAATGGAAACTCTTGCCTCAGCCTTCCGAGTAACTGGGAATTACAGGTGCCCGCCACAAAGTCCATCTAGTTTTTCTATTTTTAGTAGGTACAAGTCCCCCTCTTGCTCAGACTGGTCTTGAACTCCTGAGCTCAAGTAATCCACCCACCTTGGCCCCCCAGAGTGTTAGGACTACAGGCATGAGTTACCACGCCTGGTCTGAAATTCTTAGCTATGAAAATTAATAGCACTGTTTCTGAATATCTAGAGCAAAAGCTAGGAGAATAGGAGAGGGAATTGGCCTTCTTGTCGCAGCACCAGAGCACACGGCACCTCATTCGCCCTGCTGAGGAGCTGAGCAGGAACTGTGCCCATTTCTTACTCCCTAAATGCCTGCTGTCAAACCTTCCATCCTTGGTTAGTTTATTTAACTTCACTCTCTGCCTCCGATCCCTTCTCTGGAGGCGACGAGACCGGGAGTTAATACACTGTGCTGTTTTAATGAGTTAATAATACATCAAGTATGCCTGGTGTGGTGGCTCACGCTCGTAAGCCGAGCACTCTGAGAGGCCCAGAGGGGAGCATTCCTGGAGCTCAGGAGTTGGAGACTAGCTGAGCAAGAGTGAGATCCCCATCTCTACAAAAGGGAACGGAAGGGGAGGAGAGCGGAGGGAAGATAAATTAGCTGGGCACAGTGACACCCTTTTGTAGTCCTGGCTACTGGGAGGGAGGCTGAGGCAGGAGGATAGTTGCGGAGTTTGAGGCTGCAATGAGCTATGACGACGTCACTAGGTACATTCTACGGCTGACACAGTAATACTCCAAAACAAACAACAAACAAAACCATAAAATACCTGCACAATAAATGTTAGATATCATTATGTTGTGAGATTAGATCTTTTTGATTTGGGCATTGCTTTTTTTTCCCCTCAATGGTTTGTTTTAAATAACTGTATGACCCAGAAAATGGAGCGGAGTGGGGGGAAAATTGCTGTTTGGCAAACAAATGGGGGCGGGGTGGATGCAGGGGAGGAGCTGACGATAGCCTGGGAGGGCAAAGTCTGCTCTCAAGTTCCCAGATAAACTTTAGCATGGTAATCAGCACAGACGCCCAGTGGTCAGCAGTTTCCGTACAAAGCAGCTAACATCTGAAGCCTTCCAAAACCAGCAGCGCCCTCCGTCCAGCGCAGGTGACCTTTCAATCCGCGGAACCCGCAGCTGACCTCCGCACAGCCTCTGCTCCACTGCGTCCCCCCAGAGTTGCCTTGGAGGCCTCGACTATCCCAGAGACGCCCCGCGAATCGCATCTGTGTTTCTCGACTGCGCGGCTCGGCAGCCGGTCCTCCCCCAGGTCAGGGTTGACCAGGGCGGCCCCCAAGGGCTCCAGAGCACCGAGAACGCGCACCTAGCCTCGGCGGAGGGGGCGTGGCTCGCTGGAAGCCCCACCCAGCCTTCCCCATTGGCTGAGGCTGCCTGGGGCGGAGTCAGCGCGCCCCTTTCCCGGACTCCGCGGCTCCGCCCCAACGCAGGTCCTCCAGAGGCGCTGCCCAGCCGGGCGGGGAGCGGCCAGCGCCCGGGCAGCCCCGTCCGGGGTCATGGGGGGACAGGTGAGGCTGCCGCCCGGAGAGCCCTGTCGGGAAGGTGAGTGTCTGTCCCGAGCCGCGGGACCTGGCGACTGGGAGGCGACGAGACCGGGGTGGGCGTTCCGGGGACTGGGGGGACTCGGGGGACTCGGCCGGGATATGCCGGTTGTAACCGCAGTCGTGCTTGTGATAATTCATTCAGTCGTTCGTTCAGTCAGGCGGCAGTGCAGCCAGTCGGTCACAAGTACGTACGGGTGTCCAGGACATTCCGGACTCCGCGGGCTGCCCGAGTGGAACCAGGCAGATGTGACTGTCACTCGGTCCGCGCGGCCGACGGGTGGTCACGTGTGACTACTGTGTGCTGAGAGTTGGACCAGGAAATCGGGATGCGATGGGAGACTCGACTCCCAGGTCCCTGTGACGAGGCCACTTCCTCTGACTCAGTCCCACGCTGGAGTCCGCGGCCGGCCGCCGCTGCCCAGTGGGCAGAGGGTGCGCCAGGGACCCCGCGGGAGTCGGGTGCCGCGCCCACCGCCGGCGGCTGGACCGGAGTCGGGCGCTGCGCCCTGCGCGGGCGGCTGGACGGGAGTCGGGCTCTGCGTCCGGCGCGGGCAGCTGGATTGGAGTCGGGCTCTGCGCCCAGCGCGGGCAGTTGGACCGGAGTCGGGCGCTGCGCCCGGCGTGGGCGGCTGGACCGGAGTCGGGCGCTGCGTCTGGCGCGGTCAGCTGGGCCGGAGTCGGGCGCTGCGCCCGGCACGGGCAGCTGGACGGGAGTCGGGCTCTGCGCACTGCGCGGGCAGCTGGACGGGAGTCGGGCTCTGCGCCCGGCGCGGGCAGCTGGACCGGAGTCGGGCGCTGCGCCCTGCGTGGGCAGCTGGACCCGGGCACGCGGGGAGAGGCGGGCGCTCAGGGCCGCCGGGAGGGCGCCGGGCGAGGCTGGGCCGCCCACGCCTCTCCTTCTGCAGAGGACACCCCCACCCCACCAGCCTGTCTGACTAGCTGTGCAGTCACTTCTTGGCTGCGTAAGGCGAGAGCCCTTTTGGAAAGGAAACCCGGAGCTGGGCGCGCTGGTGTGTGGGTTCTGACCGCTGCTGGCTGGGCTGGGATTTCTGTGCCCGCCCAGAGCAGAGCCCCGGGAGATCGCTGTGCAGGGCCCTGCGCCCCTCGCCAGGGGCTCCCAGTACCGAGGGGCTCTCTACAGTCAACGCCGAAGGCGCCGGTGAGCGGGATGAGAGGGAGGAAGGGGGTGTATCCGTTGAAATGATGGGGTGACATGATCAAGAAGAACGCAGGGTTTCCATTTCCCCAGTAATGAGAGAAAGAGGGCCATGAGCGCCGAGTGGGAACTGCTGTATAATCTTTACTGCTGGCAACTTTTTCCGTTCTCTCTGCTCTTGGCTTTTGGAGTTGGCTTCCCTGAGGCAGTCAGTAGAGAGGTCAGCCGATGCTTCAAAACTGTGCCCGCGAGGGAGAGACGAAACACACAAAAAGAGAAATGCCTGAACAATTCAAAACTGTTCTCATTATTTCCTAGATAGTCAGGTATGTCCCCTATTTTCTAAATAATTTTTAAACCACTAAATCAAACTGTTACCAATGCACTCACCCTTGTTTACCTAAGGATCTGTAAGGACGCAGGGTGTGTGACTTACACCCACTTGTTTAAACTTCCGGATGATTTTCCTGCTTTGCTTATGCATTTATTTCCAAGAAATATTCAAGCCCAAGGCATAATGCCTGGGATTAATTGGTAAAGGTGTGCAAAGCTGATGAGAAAGAGTTAGAAATCAGAATCCTTATTATCAGTGGTGGAATGAGATCAGACTTTGGCTTCAGGCAATCTCCTCAGCTGTAACTTAGCGTCCTTAAGCCTTTCTTCATCTATAAAATGAGAATAATTCCTAAACTTTACAGTTGTGAGGAAATTGGTGCAGGTGAAAATGAGGCACACAGTTCAGAGCCTGACAGGGAGTAAACAAGAGCTAAATTTTTCATTTGTTTTTATTCATTCAAATAATGAGTCCCAGGTGCTGACCACTAGCCTAAATGCTAGAGGTATTTGGAAGACACTCTGCTCCTGAACTCCAGGACTAAGTCTTGCTCCCGTGTAGTTTGCTATTCAGATGGCAAATAATATGTAAGAAATAAATTTAACAGGTCATTACAATAGCAGTAAAGACAACCCCTTAGAGACACTTGACTTTCTAGCTGAAATCCAAATGGTGAGTCCTCCATGAGGTCTGAACACTCCAACTTAACTTCCATGAAGTAAATGCAACTTCCACACTTGGTTTTGACTTTGAAAAGCATGGATGCTTCCAAAGACCTTCTAATCCAAAATTATCTCCCAAAAAACCCTCAAATTTAAGCATATGAAGGTTATTATAAAACATAAAGATGTTTGATTGAGAGAATGAAGTAGGGGGGAAAGGATGGAAAGAGAGAGATTCCCGGCGGTGCCTGTGGCTCAAAGGAGTAGGGTGCCAGCCCCATAGGCCGGAAGTGGCGGGTTCAAACCCAGCCCCAGCCAAAAACCACACACAAAAAAAAAAGAGAGAGAGAGAGAGAGATTCCTTCCAATTGGGGAGGTAGGGGAAGGGGTCTGAATGGAGGGGCCATTTGAAAGAGAAGTGAGCGAACTATGCCAACCAGCACTCTGTAATAGGCTAATAACAGGTTATTTTTAAAAAGCTTTATTTGAGAAAAAAGTCTATAAAAACCACAGAAGAAACAGCAAGAGTAAGGAATGATTACGCATTAATTAGATTAGACAGGTAGCTGGAGCCAAGATTCCACAGGGCCTTCTACACTGTGGTGGGGGGGTTTGATGTTTTTCTGAATGAAAAGGGAAGCCCTTGGGGGATTTTGGCAGGCCGGATGATAAGATTGGATCTGCTTTTCCAAAGCCTCACTTCACCTAATCTTGCACCCGGCTACTCTTTAACCACACTTCTTACTGTTTCCCTCCCACCACAACCCTTGAATTTCCTTGCATCCTTCAAGCACATTTCCACCTCAGGGTTTTTGCTTTTACAGTTGGTGGAGAGAGTTTTCCATCTAATCCTATTGAAAAATATTCCTTGATGCTGTTTTTTTACTGTTTTCCATGGCACTCTTAACATATTGTACTGTTGGGCGGCACCTGTGGCTCAGTGAGTAGGGCGCTGGCCCCATATGCTGGAGGTGGCTGGTTCAAACCCAGCCCCGGCCAAAAACTGCAAACAAAACAAATCATATCGTACTGTTATTTGTTCATTTGTTTATTCTCCTTCCCCCCCCCCCCACTAGAATATCAGAGCAGGAATATTGTTTCATTCATTGTTTTTATTCCTGGCTACTAGAAAATGCCTGACAGGTAGCAGACACTCAAATATTTGTTGAATAAATGAGAGAACAGAAGACCAGTGGTGTTTTGGAGGTGGTGTCAGAGATGAGCAGTTTCAGAGCATGGACAACTTTAAAGCTCACGGTTAGTTAGGAGACCAGGTTTTGTTGTAAGTAGAAAGAAAGAGGATTGATATAATCTAATTCACACTGGCAGTGTCGGGGGATAGATTTTAGTGAGGTAAAGATCTTTACCCATTCAGCTTTTCCTATGCTGATGTGAATAGGCGAGTGCATCACATGTTGCTTGAGTGTCTAGACAGGGTTCACTTAGGTGTCTTTCTGCTCCAAATTTCATGTCCCCTGGGGCTCATGTGGGGTGAACTCAGATCCTTGCCATATATTTTCATTCTAGGGCTCAGGCTTAAGGGTCCTCAGGGAATTGCAAAGACTCCCAGGAGAATAAACCCAACCACATAAGCATATGTGAAGCCCGTCCGCACATGTATCACCTTTGCTGGGGTTCCACCAAGGTCACTTTCAGCCTGACCATGGGGAAAAAAACCTCCACGGTCACTGACCTCCTAGAACCCTGACATTCTATTCTATGTAATAAACTGGACAATTTGAATTATTACTCTCTATAGCCAAATAGCAGTAGACAAGTTATTTAAAGCATCTCGTCTTCGTATCCACAATAATATTTTTCAACCTGCTTTACTTGTACGTTATGTTTTATTTTTCTGAAATAGGATACTGGCCTGGGAATTGAGTTACTTGGCTCTAGTTTTGGCAGTGACGTCACTTTGATCAGAGTCACTTAAAATCTTGGCATGCATTTTCTTTAAAATGCCTTCCAGCTATCGGTGCCTATGAGTTCAGAACGGGTTCATCAGTAATGTTTATGAGCCCCCAGGATTGTTAACAATTCTGGGAACGAAGAGGGTGATCAAACTCCAGAACCAGTGAGTTAAACTCTCTTAATTTACAGATGAGGAAACTGAAACCATGAGTGATTATTCATGTTAGCAGTAAGAGCTTAAGGTAGAAGAAGGTATATAATCTACAGAATATTTAACTGTTTTCAAATTTTAAAGGTATGTGTAAACTATAACAAATTTTAAAGGTATGTTAAACTATAACACCTATACATAGAAGAAAATATTAAGTTGAACCATATAACACTATTATTTTTGTAGGGACAAATATTTTCAAATATCACCTATTTTATATTGTTTCACATAACATGAGATCAGTAACAGTACTGTTTGTAAGAGCAAAAACACTGCAAATTAACCTGTCTGTCCACGGACTGTGAAATAGAAAAATCAGTTGTGGAATAGTCAGACAGTGGAATTCTGCAGCACAGTGGGAAAAACAAACCCTGCAGCCACATGTTCCAACACTGGTGAATCTCAAAAGCAAGTCACCAAAGAATATATTCTGTATTACTCTTATTTTCATAAAAAGAAAATCAAGATAGTTGTTCCCTCTGAAAGATAATATTTTATTTCTTAAATTAGGTGGCTGATACATTGTGTACAGTGAATTATTTTTCTTTACAATTGATATATATTTCTTAAGTATTATTCTATATTTAGAACAACATCAAAGAAGTAACTACTGTTTCCTGCTGATAGAAGTATAATAAATTGCTACAGTCCCTTGAGAAGCCTATTGATAGTGTCTGTTTAAATGAAAACTGATGAATATAATAGATTTTTTTCTTTCTATGTTGAATAAAGCCTGGATTAAACTCCCTGGGTAATTATTCTGCTTACTGAGATGTTGAAAAGCCAGCTCTGATTTGAGATCTCTTTGATTCTTCCAAAATACTTCGAAGTCTCTGTCCACACACCCATCTCTCCCCTCCTCCTCTGGGTCTCACCCTACCCCCAACCCACCCTTCCTGCCCTCCGTCCCTCAGTCATATCTGCTGTAGATTCCCACCCTAACAGTTTCCCAAAACATAAAACAATTTAAGCTCTAAGGTCAGTACCCACACAAGATTTTTATTATTTTCCTGCCATAAAACTTGCAGGATTCCCGTCTGCCACTTACCATGAGAACTTGCAAAGTGCAACAGCCACTATTTGCACTCCCTTATCATTCTCTGCCCCCACACCCCCTAAAATGTTGGGAACATTTTGCTATGTCAACAGCTTAGAAGGAACATTGTTTCCCTGGAATGAGACCCACCCACACCAATTTCAGCAATGAAGTTTTTGGAATGGTTATGTTAACTGCATAGTAAATGACATGAGTGCAAGCCTGGAATTCGCTGGAAAGTCAGGTCAGATGTTTTCTCAAGAGTGAACGTAATCAAAATTCTTACTAACAAAAGTATACACAACCACATTCCATTCTTGGGGCTTAGATGAGATGAACAATGTATGGAACAGATTGCTAAGGACTAGCTTGCGTAAAAAAATTGCAGCAGTCCGTATAAAAACAACCTGCCTGAAAATTGCCCAATTTTATAGAAAAATCCCTGAAATAATAGAATTCTCCTTGGACTGTTTAGAAGTTTGACTCAGAATTTATTCTGTATCTTTGAAACAAAGTCAGTTCATTCTCAAATTACAGAGATAAATGAAATAGTCATGAAACCTTCGAATTCAGTTATTTTATTATTTTCCAGACCTGAACTTCATGGTTGGTTTTTAATTTTGTATGTGGTAAAATTCCAATGGCTGTATGATGCTTCATCAGAAATGTATAGATCTATTTATGGAAGTTGTGTTGCTAAAACATTTAGTCAAATTGTCCTTCATTCCTATGGCTTAAGATTTTTAAAATGTAAAATCAATTTTTAAGTTCTCAAATTCTGTCTGATTATTTTCCTCTACCCTTCTTTGTTTAGGGTAATTCATAATGGGAGATTTTGCCTTGTGATACTGGAAATGCTGAGGAGACAGAACATCTTGTCACAATCTCACCTTGTTGGTAGCTTTTTAAATAGAGAACAGATTATAATAATTTCTTATACAGTATAAGAGGGTTTCATTTTGTGTGTAGCCTCAAAATTCCACAGTGTTTATGATAATGAGTCTGCCTCACTGGTTTACATGCTTCTTTCAGTCTTATTCTTTGAAAAGCCTACTGATGTTTAATTCATTTTCCTGTGAGATTCCCTTTTATTTAGGAGAAGGTGGATTAATTCATAGTCATGAAAAATCATTTTCTTCAGAGAGGGAAAGTTGTACAGAAAACTAAACGCACTTTAAGAGATGTTCTCTGGAACGCACCCTGTCCTGTGCTGTGGTGATTTCTAGACCTGTGAGTTAAGGTGACCTCGTTTTACATTCAGGCCTCCCAAACCTGCTTTCTAGGAGCCAGGACAATAATGTGAAGGGTGAGATGGACGTGAGTGTCTGTGATAAAAGCACAAGCCAGGTTTAGCAGGTTGCTGTTCTGTTGGAACAAAGACCCAAATATTGCCAGATCTTCCAACTTATAAGAAAAATCCTCTCTTTCACGGGAAATCCCTCATTTTTAAATGATGACAATGAAATCACCAGCAATCCGTGCAACCCAAACTGAAACTGCCTTATAGAGCTGTGGACCACCTGCTGGGAACTTCTTTGACTGCAGTAGAAAAGTGTTTCTGGCCTGGCGGGGCGGCTCATGCCTGTTATCCTAGCACTCTGGGAGGCCGAGGCGGGTGGCTTGCCTGAGCTCACGAGTCTGAAACCACCCTGAGTCAGAGAGAGACCTCATCTCTAAGAAAAAAAAAAAAATAGCCGGGCATTGAGGCAAGTCCCAGCTACTTGGGAGGCTGAGGCAAGAGAATCACTTAAGTTCGAGGTTGTTGTCACTCTACCCAGGGTGACATAGTGAGACTCAGTCTCAAAAAAATAAAAGTGTTGCAGTACCGTCCACTCAAGGCTCTGTTTCTTGCAAAAAATGTGCGAGCGTTAATCCTCTCCCTTTCCCCTCTGACATTCCCTTCTGTCTCTCTTCCAGGCTCCGTGCTGACTTTGGTTTGTGCAAACTCCTCCTGGGCGTGGTGTGAGATCACAAATGTGTCACAGCTGCCAGCTCCTCCTGTGCTCTACACGGACCTGAACTCCAGCACAGCCAACCTGAGCCTTTCAGCAAACGTGGAGAACAAATACAGCCTCTACGTGGGCTTGGGACTGGCAATCAGTTCCAGTGTTTTTATTGGCTCCAGCTTCATATTGAAAAAGAAGGGCCTCTTGCAACTGACCAAAAAGGGCTTCACTAGAGCTGGTACGTAGCACACGCAACTGATGAGTTCAAGTTTCTGACTGCACAAGTAATGCTAATGTGAGGCCCTAGCGCCATGGTAATCACTGTATTTATCTTGCCTCATTCTCCTTGACATTGCACCAGCCAGCTGCACCTCCCACAGTCTCCAACCTCCCTTCCCACTCTGAGTCACATCCACTTTTCTCTCTTTCCTGGGATAGGCCTAGATCTTTCCCACCCTAAGGTCTTTTCCCTTTACCTGGAACTCCCTCCTCCTTGCTCATAACTCAGCTGACTCGTCCTTCAGACTTGGTTTGAGTCTCATCGCCCCTGAAAAGCTCTTCCTTTCTGGGCAGGTCTCCTGACCCCACTGTCCCGTTATTGTCTGTCATTGCACTAGTGGTTTTCTTCACTGAATCCAGAATAATTTGTATTTGTATATTTATTATTTATTGTTGTAAGGTGTACAGCAGGTGTATTGCTTATTGATAGTAGTTCACAAGAACAGGAATCTTTTCTAGCACAGTGTTTCATACCAAGAAATATTTGTTAAATCAGTAAATCAAAAACAATAGAATTAGCACTGTGGTGACACTTTTGATGCTGAATAGCTCTCTTTGATTGTCCTTCCTGAACCATGAATCCTCTATTTTTACCAACTATAACATTATAAGACCTAAAGATTTTTTTAAGATCCTGATGGAAAAATAAATGACTATAAATTGTGCAAACAAACTTATAAAAGAATACTATTAGGGCGGCACCTGTGGCTCAGTGAGTAGGGCACTAGCCCCATATACCGAGGGTGGCAGGTTCGAACCCAGCCCGGCCAAACTGCAACAACAACAAAAAATAGCCAGGCATTATGGCAGGTGCCTGTACTCCCAGTTACTCAGGAGGCTGAGGCAAGAGAATCACCTAAGCCCAAGAGCTGGAGGTTGCTGTGAGCTGAGATGCCACCGTACTCTACAGAGGCCAACAAAGTGAGACTCTGTCTCTAACAAAAAAAAAAAAGAGTACTATTGAGATTTGCACTATCACAAATTAAAACTATATTGCTATATTAATAAAACAATTTGATACCAACATTAAGGCAGACTAAATAACAAAAGATAATTTAAAACTTATAAAGGACTGAAGTACATATACTAATTTAATATATAATTTTTTTTTTTTGGAGACAGAGTCTCACTATGTCGCCCTGGGTAGAGTGCCGTGTAATCACAGCTCACAGCAACCTCAAACTCTTTGGGCTTAAGTGATTCTCCTTCCTCAGCTTCCCAAGTAGCTAAGACCACAGGTGCCTACCACAACACCTGGCCATTCTTTGGTGGCAGTTGTCATTGATATTTAGCTGGCCGGGGCTCGGTTCAAACCCACCACCCTTGGTGCACATGGTTGGCACTGTAACCACTATGCCACAGGCACCACCCAATATATAATTTTTTTAAAGTGCCGTTTCAACCCAGTGGAGAGAGGATGAGTTATTTGAAAGTATTGAGACAATTAAAAACACATTAGAGAAGAAAAATGTGAAAGGTCTACTTAATACCATTAGGCAAAATAACTTCTAGCTAGTTTAAATTTAAAATGAAATAATTTTTTAAAACAACGTAAAAGAAGGCTTTTCTAAGCATAATGGTAAAGGAAGAATCTATTAAGTAAAAAGGAAGAGATTGTCTAGATTGACCCCCCAAAAATTCTATATGGAAACACTATAACTGAAACTGAAAAATAAATGATACATTGGGGGGAAATGATGAAATATATGATAAAAGATACCTACGTTTCATAACATAAAAGGAGTGTGTGCACTCAGTAAGAAAAAGATTGGTCCCTAACAGAAAAAAGACAAAGCATGGAAGTAAGAAATAAAATAAGGGATCCAAATGACCACTAAACATATGTAGATAAGGACTTTGTTAGTGTCCAAACAGATACCAACGAAAAAATAATAAGATCCATATTGTAATATAATTTAAATTTAGTTATTTGAAAATTTTTTAAGGAAAAAACCCTAGGTAAACATAGTTAACTTCTTTGCAAGGTAATATTCATAGCTTATATATAGTGTTTAGTTTAATGATAGTGAAATGTTCACTTTTCCCACTCAAATTCAGGGAGATGATGAGAAACTTTGCCATTTTCTATAGCAAAGATATAACAACGACTTAAGGTCACAGATTACAGTGGTGACTGTGCGAACTCCTTGAATACCTTAGGAGAGCTTTTTGCTCTTTTCAGTAGACGAGGTGGATACTCAGCATCCTCCTGGCGAGACAGAGAGTTTGAACAGAGTCTGTCTGCTGGATGCTCCTTATTCTCTGATTATTCACAAATCCAGAAATCTCAGAAGTTCTTATGTCCACTGGCTCCTTCCTTTGTAACCTCATTAGGTACCAGTGCAACTTGTGATTTATGACTTTCTGGTCTTAACCGTAAGCATGGCTGAAAGCATTTAGAGTTCATGGTAGTCTATATCCATACCGCTGACTGACACGAATACAGTGAACCTGTTGATGAAATAAAATTTCTTACATAGAAAAAATACTTTCTGTAGAAATCAAAGGTGACTCAGTGGCATAAGAGAAAGCTTTAGAAGATCTTTGGAAATGAGCAAGCTAAAAATATTTACTAACTTGATTTTTTTTCCAACTATAATCCTATAGTTCCTTTCCTAGAATTGAAGTCAGTTATTCACACCTTCTTCTTCCCCTTTGGAACTTAATTTTTATTTTTGGTATTTTCCTAGGACATGGTGGACATTCTTATCTGAAGGAATGGCTCTGGTGGGCAGGATTATTGTCCAGTAAGTTCTTAATCCTGAGAATGGTGTTTGATTGGAAAATGATAGATTATGTGAAATTTTTCAAAATTGATTCGTTTATCCTCCTGCCAAGGGTAGAATTTAAGTCTAAATTTTTGTGTGTGGCTATAATATATTCTCTGTACTGTATATAATAAAATACAAATAAGTTATTTATTGTTCCCTCTCATCACCCCCCATGCTTTTCATACCATCCTGGAATGCAAAGGAAAAGTTGATATTTGATTTATTTTATCACAAACTTCTCCTCCTTGGATTTTTTCCTCCATAACAGTTGAAAAAAGTGCTTTTCTCCCATATTTTCCCAGCTCCTAATTTGAATCTGTGACTAGTTTAGCTCCATATCTTCTCAAGGATGGGCACATTTTTATTGCCAAGACCAAGTCATGGATGAATTAAAGGACTCTGTCTGCTTGACACTGAACAAATGGAGAAAAAAATGAAGGATGCCACTACTCTCCTTCCTCCCACACCTGCTTTGGGGATTCAGTGAGACTTTGTGGGACGTGAAAGCGCTTTCTAAATACTACTGTGATGCCCACATGGAAGGCAGTGCTGTTCCCTACCCCCTGTGCTGATGGCAATCTCCTAACTCTTCTGAGCATTCTTAAAGTCCAGCCCTGAACCTGCCCTTGACCCAAAGGGGGATGGCCGAGCATAGTTTCATAACCCCTGCAGTCATCTCCCACTACAGGTGAAAGTCCTACAGCTTCCCTGTATTTTCCCCAACCAAGAAAGACATTTCAGCATTTCTGAGATACTGTTATAGGAAGAAACTCTGGGTATCTTTCCCTTAATAAGTGGTAGAATCTAAAGAATTGTGAATAAAAATAGTCTAAATGTGTAGAGTTCTTTCAGTTCTTAAGGCATTTTAATATCCATTTTCCTACTTTATTTGAACAAAAGTTGACAAGGACTGTCCTAGGAGGATTCCAGACAGATATTTGGATGATTCTCTTTTTCTCTCTTTCTGTCTTATTTGCGGTTGCATCTTCTCCCCACATTTTAGACTGAAAGTAGAGGGAGAATATTATATGGCTACCTTTACCATTTTATTCTCAACATGTAAAAAAGCTTATGCCAATATTGAAGAGAGAAAAGCATACATTAGAGGTTAGGTAAGTGACAACAGATATGGTACTTTGATCATAAAGTCAGAGGATTCTCCTGGAATGCTATCTAGAAAGATAAGAGTACAAGTAATATAAATAAGTATTCAAGGAAAGCATAGTATTCTAAGAAAACTGCCACGGCTCTTTTTATGAGAGCAGTTTCCTAATTATTCTGTCCTGGAAGTTTAGATTTGTTTTATGAGGTTTTCATAATGCTGATGACACCTGCAGATCTGGGGGGGATATGCAATAGCCACCAGAGAAAGGGAGAAAGCACACCAGTGTTCCTTTCTCTGTCTGCAATAAGCGTTTGCCTGGTGGAGCTTGGCGGGGTGAAAAAACTGCGTTCTGGGGGCCAGTGTCCAGTTGTGATCTGTGAGAATGATGTGGCCCCAGTGCAAGATCCCAGTTCTTGGAAGGATTCCCCTCATCCTGGTTAGTTATCTGCACCTGCTCTATCTCAGGGAAGGCTAGAGTTCCTGGGGTAAGAAAAACATCCCATTCAGGAGCATGTCGGGAAGCCTTGAAAACAGCTGTAAGCTCCTGAAACGCTGTACTTGCCTGTAGATCGGGTGCAGTTCAGAGAGGCCTGACTTCCTGGGCCTGCCCTGGGCATTCCTGGCTGCCCCACCTAGAAGTTGGATCTCTCTAAAATGTTCTGGTTTTGCAAGTCGGTTTTGGTTGTCATTGTCATTTGCTAAGCAGTAGGTATTCTTGAGCAAATGGAATAATTCTCTACTTACTACAAAGCTACCTACACTAAATTCGGCTGAGTGACCAGATATGTGTTCAGTACTGAATTAACTGAAGTCCCTATTAAAAGTCATTTTAAATGTACATTCATCTGTCACCATTGTATTAGTTGAGTTTGTACCAGTAGGAGTTAGAGTTTATCTGTGTCCCTTAATACCAGTTGTCTCCTACCCTCCACAAAATAAACTGCATTGTTCCTTTTAGCTAGATAGTTCAGTGTCTTTGAGATAAAAGCCCTGTGGTTTCCAAGGGACATTTGTTTTTCTCTTCTTAAAAATAAGTCTAACATCTAAATCAATGCTTCTGCTAACGTTCTAGTGGCAGCAGGAGAGGCTGTGAATTTTGCTGCATACGCCTTTGCACCTGCCACCTTGGTCACCCCGCTGGGGGCTCTGAGTGTTCTCATAAGGTATGTGCACAATAGTAAACTTGGATTCTGTAGATATTTTAATACCAAAGTCAACTTAAACCATAAGAAACATATTTACTGTTAAATATATCTCCAAACAACAACAACTACAAGAAAAGTCTAGACCAGACTGGGTTCTGAGAAGACACCAAAATCATTTCTGGGACCCCTGACAAGCTTTGGACAAGTCACTTAACCTCAGTTTCCTCATTTGTAAAATGGGACAATGTTTTTTTTTCCTTGCCTAAAAAACAAATCACAAAAGTAGTAACTTGAGAAGACTACAAAACAAATAGCTGTGGAACTGAGAAATAGATTGTCACATTATTATTATTTAGATAACCTATGACAAGGTGAGCTTGGTCTCCTGCTAACATAAAGTAATTGTGTGTTGTATTTGTGATGACTTAGTGAAGCCTAGCAGATTTTTATCTCACCCGAGCACATTTCCAGACTGCTTTTGACTCTCTCTGTTGTCATGGTGTTTAGTGACCGTAGTTATCAGAGGCCTTAAAAAACACAGTGCTTAGGTTGAATTTCAACTCTCACTAAAATTCTTGCACTGTCTGCTGGATACTTCTGTTTGGAGACCCTGTGGTTTCCTTTAGTACTAGAAACAGGAAATTTTTTCATAAAATATGGATCTATTTTTATTGAATGGGTATTTATTATGATCCCAAAGGAACGTCTTCAATCAGTCCATGAAGTCTTACGCTATTATTTGACTGTTTGGGGGGGGTTGTGTTTTTCTGTTCCGTTCATTATCAACCTCTAGTAGAAAGCTTATGATTGGGCCTACCCATTTCCCTTTACTTTTTTAGTAGGATCCTTGTGAGAAATGAATGAGTAATACACACGAAGAGCTTATAGCACTTGTCTCTGCATTGATTAGTTCGCAGCCGTAGTGTTTTCACCAGGGCTGCAGTTCTACAAGTGGCCACGTGAGGGCGACTCTAGGCAAGCACCTGGTAATTGATCTTAGTTGGGGACAGATGGGCACTGATAATTAAAGTCCTGGGAATACTGGGTGTTAGAGGAAGGAAGTTGGTGTGCAGGAGCCAGAGCAGGCCTCCTGGAAGAGCAGCAGGATGGTATACTGCTCCACATGTAGCTTCCTGAGGCCATGGCAGCTGAAGTATTAACAGCAACATGGAATAGGGGGGGAGGATCACGGCAGTGGCAGGTACAAAGGAAGTACAGGGTGTCCCAAAAGTTGTACATACAGAAAGTGAGAAATTACAGCCAAATGTATCTTTGTTTACAAAATATTCATTACAGAATTTTACAACGTATTTTCTATGTGCTGACCACCTCTTTCTACACACGCACACACTAAGTCTTCTCTCCCACTCGTGGCAAACGCGTTCCAAGATGCCTATTGTTATTTTCTGTTTGCCATGTTATCTATTGTTTAATATTTTCCTATGTATAGAAACTTTTGGGACACCAAGTATTTCAATATTAATGATCTCTGTGATTACAGGAGTGTGAAATAGCGAAATATTAGCCCTGAGTAAAGAAATTCTTTTTCAGGAATGTATCTTTCTTTGAAACTTTCATGGGCACACATGCTCTAAATGTATCATGCCAGTAAGATATAAAAGATCTTCCATTTTGCTTAGCTTTGCAGAAGAAGATGGAGGACGTTAAAAATGAATTGAGAAAGACCTCTTGGAAGTCATGGGAAGATTGTAGGGATAAACGTAGAATGTCTAGTACAGGTCTTCAAATATAAAGGCAATTGAAGCAGATGTGAGTGACTATCAATTCTGAGCTTCAATTAATCATGTATTTCAGTATCACACAGCATATTCAAGTCGGCCCATTGGGATACAAGGTGTCATGTACCACAGTGTGACTTCAGAACTGCCATAGAATTCAAAGGTCATTGAACTATGGTGATTTTGTTTCTCTTCCAACAGTGCAATATTGTCTTCTTATTTTTTAAACGAGCACTTGAACATTCATGGAAAGATTGGCTGCATATTAAGTATCCTGGGGTCAACTGTGATGGTCATCCATGCCCCACAGGAAGAGGAAGTCACTTCTTTGCATGAAATGGAAATGAAATTAAGAGACCCAGGTCTGTGATTCAACTGACAGAGACGCTTAAATTATGCTCTACTTTCTCTCCTCATCAAATGATAGTTGTAATATGTAGTAATATTGTAATAGGCTTCTTAAGCCTATCTGTGGATTGTGAGATACCATGTAGTTTGAGGGAACATTACAAATCTTCTGAAAAGATAGAACTTATGTTCATGCTTTCCCTCTACACAATGGAAAGGGGAGATGGTGGAGGTTAAAGACCCTGGTTAGAGTGCCACTGTGATGTCAAAGCTCACAACAAGCTCAAACTCCTGGGCTCAAGCTATCCTCTTACCTCAGTCTCCCAAGTGTCTGAGACTATAGGCACCTGCCATAAGGTCCAGCTAGTTTTTCTATTTTTAACAGAGACAGTGTCTTGCTCTTGCTCAGGCTGGTCTTGAACTCACCCACCTCGGCCTTCTAGAGTGCTACAATTACAGGTGTGAGAAAGAAGACTTATGTCAAACCCAAATCTTTGCTACTTTCTCTCTCTGAAAATAAAAAGCTAATCTGACAACACTTGCCCTACCCCATAGTGTTATTGGTAAGATTAGCATTTTCTGAAGTCTGATTCTTTTCCTTTCCTAACAGGATTTCTTTCCTTCGCTGTGATCATAATTGTGATCTCATTGGTGCTGATTTTGACTGTGGCTCCCAGGAAAGGACAGACCAATATATTGGTCTACATTTCCATCTGTTCTTTGATTGGAGCATTTTCAGTTTCTTCCGTCAAAGGTCTGGGAATTGCCATTAAGGAACTGTTGGAATGGAAGCCAGTTTACAAGAATCCCCTGGTTTTTGTTTTGTTAGCTGTCCTTGTGCTCTCAGTGGCTACACAGATTAACTATCTCAACAAGGCCCTGGACACCTTTAGTACATCTCTAGTGACTCCCATCTACTACGTGTTTTTCACGTCCACGGTGGTGACCTGCTCTGCCATCTTGTTCCAGGAGTGGGACGGCATGAAAGCTGGAGACGTCATTGGGACACTGAGTGGGTTCTTCACCATTATCAATGGCGTCTTCCTTCTACAAGCTTTCAAGAATACTGACATTACCTGGAGCGAGCTGACATCCATGGCTAAGAAAGACATCCCCTCTCTGAATGGCAGTGAAAACAGTTATGCTTTACTGGAGAACATGGAGCACTTGACCCCAGGGTGCAATGATGATATTACCTTGTTTAGCAGAACTGGTGATCAAAGTCTCTAGAAACCCTGAAATTTAACCAATGTGAGACATTCAGAGAGGAGAAGGAATTCTCGCTTTTTCAAAGAACCACTAGGAAAGTTAGTTATTTTGTTTGTTTGTTTGTTTTTAAAACAGAATCACACTCTGTTCCTCAGGCTACAGTGCCTTGGCATCAAAGCTCACAGCAACCTGAAACTCTTGGGCTCAAGTAATCCTCCTGCTTCGGCCTCCCAAATAGCTGGGACCACAGGTGCCCACCACAGCACCCAGCTACAAAGTTAGCATTTTTAAAGTTCTAGCTAATAATGTAGATGTGAGGCCAAGTGAAAATGCCTTCATTTTGGCCATCAAATTTGAAAATTGAGTTTTAATCCTGTTCCAGAAGACATCTGCTTCTTTTCATTTCTGCAAACTTTTTTTTTTTTTTTGCAGTTTTTGGCCGGGGCTGGGTTTGAACCCGCCACCTCCGGCATATGGGGCTGGCGCCCTACTCACTGAGCCACAGGTGCCACCCAATTTCTGCAAACTTTTGAAATATTCCCTAAGCATAAAAAAAATGGACAAAGAGTTATATATATCTCAGGATAATCTTTTGTCTGGCCACAATCTACTTGATTCTGCCACATGGCTCTTGTTAGACTGGTGATAATTCACAGATATAAAGTTGACTGTGCTCTGATAAGCAGACTATGATTCTCTGAATCATAATTTTGAATTATGACACCTGAAAAGTAAAGTCACTGGTGCTTTGTCCTCCCTTCCATAGATTCCTTCTTTTTAAACTAGATAGCCACTGGGTAAGTGTTAAAGAGAAAAATAGGCCTGCTGTGGAAATGTATTCCTTACTGAGAGGGAACTTACAAGACATGCCTTCCCATGAAGAGCTGACAAATTGTAATTTATTAACAAACCATAGGAGTTAATTACCAATTAGCTCAGGTAAAGGAATATAGTTTTTTTTTTTTTCTTTTTATAAACACACAAATGATCGTGTTCACAGGTGCCTTTAACTTAGACCTACGGGACATAAAACAAAATGGAGTTTTGGAAAAGTCCAAGTGAATTCAGCTTTGGAGTTACTCGTGTTCGTATTCCTTTTATTTACTGTTATCCCAAAAGTTTTTGCCATTGTTATTGATGTAGATATTTTTTATAAAATAATTGCTACATTATTTCAGGATTATATTGTACACTTCAATTTTTCTCAAATGTTTTTAAATATTCACATGTTTTAAGGGGCTTAAATAGTTTAAGCCCATTAAAGTGTAGGTTTTTCACAGACTGGAATCAGAAAAATCTTCGCAAAAAACTGAACAAATTCTCTTAATAGTGCTCTAAAAATGTGGCTCTTTTACCTTTATTTTCTTTTTATTTTTTGTTTGTTTTTTGCAGTTTGGCCAAGGCTGGGTTTGAACCCGCCACCTTTGGTATATGGGGCCAGCGCCCTACTCGCTGAGCCACAGGCACAGCCCTCATTTACCTTTATTAAAAGGTTCTTTCACTCACCTTTAAAACTAGGTATAGGTGTATCGTACCACAATTTAAGTGGTAGATTATCTTTTCTTGTTATTTTCATCCTTTTTTTCATAAAGCTTTATTGATAAGTTGTTTTTAGGAGAATAGAATAGTTAACTTCCTAGAAAACCAAATACAATAGAACCTCTTTAAGTTGACCACCCAAGGGACTGTAACAAACTGGTCAACATGAGGGACTAGGCCTGCTGTACTGATACGTGTATGTGGTGCTTGTCTGGTCTGTGAAAATTAGGTCAACTTAAGGAGGTGGTCAACTGTGGGGGTTCTACTGTATTAAGACCATGGGCTACTACAGGAAAATACCTCTAGCACATTAAAACTTTCAATGTCATTTCAAATGCATAGCAGGAATAACGTTTTTGGTGGTTTTTAATGTTTGTGGAAATGTTTCCTATCATTTACTAATTTTATAGGAAAGAAACTGGCTATCTTATTTTTAGACTCAATTTATATTTCTCAAAAACAAAAATCCTAACCAAAAAGTTGTCATTAGAAAAAAAAAAAAAAAAAAAAAAAGCACGAAACTTTCAGGTTGACTTGAATTTTTTCTGCTGTAACATCAAATGTTTTTAGTTTTGTTTTTGGTTTCTAAGACAGCTCAAGACTCCCCAGGATAATAACAGTAAAATCTTTATTGAGAATTCTATTAAACTGACTTCAGCATTTCCCCATTTCTACTGAACTATGACAGAGGTTCACAGTGACAAAAGAGAGGGCTGCAAGGCCCTGCCGTGCCTTCGTAGTCTCTCCGACATAGTTTAGCTTGTGTTTGTTTGTTTTTAAGACAAGGTCTCGCTCTGTCACTCAGGTCAGGTGATGTGATCACAGTTCACTGCAGCCTTCAAGTTTTAGCCTCCAGAAATCTTACTGCCTCAGCCTCCCAAGGTAGCTAAGACTACAGGCACACACTACCATGCCCACCTGATTTTTTAAAAAAAATTTTTAGAGATAGGTTCTTGCTATGTTGCCCAGGCTGGACAAGAAAGCCTCCAGCCTCGGCCTCCCAAATGGCTGGGACTGAAGGAAGCACTTCTGGGCCCAGCCTCACACAGTTTCCTGCTGAGTGCAGTTCATTGCAGTCTAAATTTCTGAAAATTAATAATCCATGGAAGGTCCATGGGTTGGTACCTCAGGTTTAATATATGTTTACTCTGCTAATTACTGTTTCACTTTACTTGTATTTCAGATACATAAGCTATGAGCACAAGTTTTTAGGAAAAGTATCTTCTGAAAAGGTGACATTTAAAAATTGTAAAACTTCTTCTAATGTTTTTCTTTTTAGTGTTGCGAGCTTTATTAGTTTCTAGAGAACACTTTCTTGGTGAGGAAATGAACAGCATTTTTCTTGACATCCGCCTGAGGCCGCGCTGGTTCTCGGCTCTAGTAAAGTTACGTTTCAGACATTTCTTAAGTTCCACCTGTTACAAAGTTTTGCCCTTGGTAGATTGTGCCCAGGACAAAGGTTGCTGGAATACTAGGATCAATGCACGCCATGGGTTGGAAAATGAACTGGTGTTGACATATATTCCCTGGAGGAAGTCTGAGAGAGATTTAATAAGTTGAAGTATGTTTAAACAATAAAATATTTGAAAAATCCTATATATAAAAATCACTGGTGGGCACATGCAGTAAGCCAACAAAATGTCACTGCAAATCTAACACTAAAAATTATTTTTCCCGTGTAGGAAGATACAGTCTAAGGAAGAATAAGATGCTGGATCCCCATAGTCAGAGTAGCTGTGTTAGTCTTAAGCAGTAGTTCGTATATGTATAATACTTTGTCATTGTCTAGATATGTGTATCTTAAGATTTATTATGTATTATGTGTCATTAAGGATTACAAACTTATACTTCCAAAGACAAATGGAAAGCTTTTCCCACTTCTGTAAAGATAACAATTTTATTTTTTGACTTAAATTTTTATTAGGTCAATGCTTAATGACTGTATTAGTTCAGATTACAGAATGTTTATGCAACTGTTTAGACATAGCAGCATGAAATAAATGCCTGGGTTTTTTTGCAGTTTTTGGCTGAAGCTGGGTTTGAACCCGCCACCTTCGGCATATGCGGCTGGTGCCCTACTCCTTTGAGCCACAGGCGCCACCCCTAAATGCTTGTTTTTAAAAGTATTAAATTAAATACATGGAAATCACTTTGTATGATGTCTGATGTATATTAGGCACCTAATAAAATTTAGCTCTCTTTGAATCAACACTTTAATTCTTACTGTCTTAATACTAGAGAAATAGGAACCTTTAAGTACCAGTTTTCATACATTCTTCACTTTTCTGAATTTGTGCTACATTAGCTCCTTTTAAATAATCCAAGTGACAGTGAATTGTATCATTATACTATCTCAACACCGAGGCAAGATTATTCCAACAAAAATTTTTCTTAAAACTTTTAATAGAAAAAACCTAAATGCTAATTTTCACTTTGTAACAAAGCTTTGTGGAGAAATCACTTGTGAATATATGTAAAATATTCTCAAATATTTTGAATAAACTATTCATAAAATTTTATATTTTTCAAATGTTTATCAATACTGCTCATTTTAGAAAATGTACAAATGTTTCTGTATATTTTTCATTTGCAATAAAATGGTTTAATGTTCAGAATGCTTTAGAGTTCAATTTTTAGTTTATAGAAGTTAAGCCTATTACTCAACGAAAATATTCCCATTTTGTTTTAGATTTAAAAGTTTCAGAGTCTAAAAAGAATCTACTCTGACTTAACTTTGGTGTTTCATTTCCCTTGAAATTGGAATTTGTCTTTAGAAGAAGGGTCTGCACAAAAAACATCTCCCGTCTAAGTGATTTGGTGCCTGAACAAAAGAAACTGTCTTATCCTTCAGTAATTTTATTGAACAAGAGAGAAACTCAAAGCTGTCAGTGTAATAATATCTCCCCTTCGTTCAGTAATTTTAAAAGGTATTATAAAATACTTGCTGCCATGCTTTACAAGCCCTGGGTAAATTTCCTTCTGGCCCTGGGGAATCACGTATTTGTTTCACGTATTCACTACCTCACCACATATTCTTCAATTTCCCCTGTTTTAATTTGAACTCCTGTTTGAGAACAGCTCCCTCAGTAGTTTTGAATTCATAGAAATGAATTGTCCGGGCTACAAGAGACCTCTTTGTTATCTGGGCCTGGCTCCCACAATTTTATACACAAAGGAACATGCTATTTTTTATCACAAGGCTAGGGCCAAAATGAAGCCCAAACTCCAAGCCTCCCAACACCCCAAACTGCTCAAGTCACCAAACGTAGACAGACACACGTTTAAGGGAGACTTGGTGGAGGTTGCTGGGCAGGAGGACAGCGCGTCCCCAGCTGTGTGAGGACTCCGCAGTCCCCTGAGTCAGCTGTGTTCGTGTGTACCTGACACTGCAGCATATGGAGGGGGCTTAGAAGTGTGTGAGAGGTAAACTGAGGTTACGAAGATTCTTAATTTTCACCTTAACAAGGGAGCAACATTTTTCCATTGAAAGCTTTGATTGGTTGCAAAAAACCCCAAATTCTGAGAGCGCTAACCACCTGAACCACTCTCCCACCTTCAGTGACAAATCACGACGGGGAACTATTAGTTTAGGAGAAAACTTAGGCTCAGAGGGCATTTTAGTTTCTATAGGTGGAACTTCTGTGACAGTGATGGGGAAGCAGGTGTCCCAGAAGCTGCCCCTTTACCATCTGCTCCAGAATGTTGTTCCCAGCACCCCCAGGCTCCTCCCTGGTCAGTAGTCAGCAGTCAGGGTCACCGGGGCACCCCCAGACCACGTGAGGCGTCCACACCCAGCCACGCGCAGGCCCAGGAACCACCTGTCTGGGGAAAGCGGACACACAAGGTGGGCCTGGAGAGAAGGGAGCCGCACCCTGATCCCCGGCTTCCCAGAACCGCCGGACACACTCCGGCTCCTGGAATCCAGCCAGAAAGTGCAGACGGGGGTGAACGGCGTGGAGCTCAGCCGGCCCTAATGGGGCGAACGGCGTGGAGCTCAACCCCCCCCCATGTGGTGAACGGCGCGGAGCTCAACCCCCGCAATGGGGTGAATGGCGTGGAGCTCAACTCCCCCTAATGGGAAGAACGGCCTGGAGCTCAACCCCCCCAATGGGGTGAATGTAGAGCTCAACCCCCCCAATGGGGTGAACAGCGTGGAGCTCTACCGGTCCTAATGGGGTGAATGGTGTGGAGCTGAACCCCCCTAATGGGGTGAACGGCGTGGAGCTCAGCCGGCCCTAATGGGGTGAACGGCGTGGAGCTCAGCTGGCCCTAATGGGGTGAACGGCGTGGAGCTCAACCCCCCCCCCCACAATGGGGTGAACGGCTTGGAGCTCAGTCGGCCCTAATGGGGTGAACGACGTGGAGCTCAGCCGGCCCGAAGGCCTCAGATGCGGACTCGCCCGCCACACAAACCGAGTCCGGCCCTGGGTGTTTAGTCCCTGTGAGGAAGCCTGGGATCTGCCGTCCCCACCCCTGGGCACGGACCAGTCCCGTCTGTGGCCCCCAGGCCAACACTGGGAGGTGAGCCGTGCGCCAGCAAGGGAAGCTTCGTCTGGGTTCAGGCTGCTCCCCGGCTGGGTCCCTTCACCCCTGAGCTCCGCCTCCAGTCAGATCATGGTGGCGTCACATTCTCCTAGGGGGGAGATGACAAGTGTACACTGTGCACACCAGGGTTCTAGGGTGCAGCGGCTCCTCAGGACAGTCCAGCGCTCCCCTCCCCCACGTGAGGGATCTAGGATGAGGCTCCTCAGGACCAGCGCTCCCCTCCCCCCACGTGAGGGATCTAGGATTAGGCTCCTCAGGACAGTCCAAAGCTCCCCTCCCCCACAAGAGGGATCTAGGATGAGGCTCCTCAGGACCAGCGCTCCCCTCCCCCCACGTGAGGGATCTAGGATTAGGCTCCTCAGGAGAGTCCAACGCTCCCCTCCCCCCACAAGAGGGATCTAGGATGAGGCTCCTCAGGACAGTCCAGCGCTCCCCTCCCCCCACGTGAGGGATCTAGGATGCGTCTCCTCAGGACAGTCCAACGCTCCCCTCCCCCACAAGAGGGATCTAGGATGAGGCTCCTCCGGAGAGTCCAATGTTCCCCTCCCTCACGAGAGGGATCTAGGATGTGGCTCCTCAGGAGAGTCCAATGTTCCAGTCCCCCATCCATGGAAAAATTGTCTTCAGTGAAACCGGTCCCTGGTGCCAAAAAGGTTGAGGACTGTGCCTCTAGATCATCCCTAGAATGGATCCTGGGTAATGATACATGGTTATTCCCTGAATTAATTGTTCCTACCAAACACCCAGAATATAAACCCAAGGGCATCCCAGAGCTTAAGAATGTGCAAAACAGCCTCTCCAGCCTAGAAGGCCTCTCTATCACTCAATTAGCATTTGCCTTTGTTCTCGCTACTAATATTTCATCATGTCACCAAAAGAGTTTGAAAGAAAATTATACTTCAGTAGAAGAGGCGTCTCTTCCCCTTACCCTATGGAACTGGGTTAGAACAGGCAAAGCTTGGAAAAAAACAGAAGAAAATAAATTCCCATAGGCAGAATTCCATGTGGCTTTGCTTACCATTGACCTTGCTTGAACTTAACTCCTGAGCAGACATGCAAGCACAAAACAGGGCAAGGCTTTCTGCCAATTTCCAAAAAGTGCTTTCAGAATCATAGTGATCCAGGGTTCCCCCATTCAGAACTGGACAGGGACCGACCCCATACCCACTTTGTGGGCCTGAGCAAACAAGCCTTTTCCAGCATTCTTGGGCCTCAAGCAGGGTCAGAGAAAAGCAGCCTGACCAGTATCTCATCTAGGTTGTCCCTCCTGGAGCAGGAAGCATATACCCTGTTGTCTCATCTGGGACAGGGACTATAAGGACTGCATTCATTTGCTAATTTGGGGATCATTTTCTGCCTGCCAGCCCCTGGCCCATTGTGACATGTCTGCACATGTGCTTCCAAAATGACCCTGCTCCAAGCAGTATAGTATATAGACAAAAGGCTCATGGGGCGTCCCACTGGAGTCCCCCTTCCCTCGGCTGCTGGAGGCCTGGTTGGCCTTCTTTCCCTTATCTATTTCTTTCTCTGTCAATAAACTCTGTCCTTTGACTCATCCACATAGTCAGGTTTCATTCTTCAAACCTGATAATCAAGGACTCGGCATAGACAGATATTCCAGCAACAGCAGGGCATATAAAGTGAGGTAATGCAGTGATTTGGTCTTTTCAGCAAGTACTCACAGACACTCAGCCAAGAGGGGCTGTTGTATTGAGTTCACCTGAGCACAAAGCAGAACCAACATCAGTGGCATAATAACGACGCCGGCTGTGGGAACCAAACTGGTTTAGAATCAGATAGATCTAAGTGATTCAGTGCAATTCCAGTTACACACAACAGTCCCATTTCTTACGGAGAGGTGCCTGCTGATTGAAAATTAGCTTGCAACTAAAAGGAAAAACAAAAAGTGTGGAGGAGATGGTCCAGCGAGATCAAGTGTTACACTATTTGCAGCGTGGGGTGGTGGGGGCTGGAGGAAGCAGGTCCCCCAATGTGAATGTATGATCTACTGTCACAGCGTCTGAACAGCTCACCGTCCCGCTGAGCGAAGAATAACCACTTCCACCAAACCTGTCTGTGTGTCTAGTGTCTCTGAAAGGCGACAACTTCATCACCGTGAACAGGACATAAAGGGTGAGAGGCAGAGCACGTAGCTAAGCAGAAACGTGTTTGATTTTGTTACTGGACAATAAAATAAGGCTGACTTCAGGCAGAATGAAGCTCACCTGACTCCCCTTTGTCTCATCAACCAGTGGACTCCACAAAATAACAAATCCTCTTGTAAAATATACGAACCTCTCGCTCTTTCCTGAGGTTGCATGGAATTCTGCTTACAACATGGCCCCCTGGTGAGCTGTAGCGGGTAGAATTCTCCCAGTTTCTTCTCACCTTTAATATTTTGCTACAGACACCTGGTACGACTGAAATCAAGTGAGGAGAAGATGCAAACTCGCTGCTTGGTCTCCGGCTCTACGTAGGACCGCGTTGTATTTCCTCTGCTCTCCTTTGCTTTGATTCCATAGTTATTCTGGTGCTTTTAACCCTTGTGTGTCAATGAACTAGTAGGGAAGCCAGCTAAATCAAATGATGAGTTAACGAGGGATAGCCACTGAAAAGCTGTTCACCATCAAGCATGGAAAAAAAATCTCCCTGTATTCCACTTTTTTTTTCCTTTGGCTGGGGCTGGATTTGAACCCGCCACCTCCAGCATATGGGGCTGATGCCCTACTCCTTTGAGCCACAGGCGCTGCCCCATATTCCACTTTTTAATAAACTTCAAAAAGAAGCCTCAATCCAGAACCATACATCTATATGTACATAAATTCTTATCTAGTGCAATGAATTTTGGCCCCTGCTGTACATTCCCACGCTTGATAATTTACTGAGACCAATTAAATAGAACATCTGAAGGTGGGGTCAAGGCAACAATATTTGTTAAGATTTCCCCACTTGATTTGAATATGCAACTAAGGTTGAAAACCACAGATCTAATCTAAGAATTCATCTACTATAGGTCACATCCCAATTTCTTGCTAGAAGAAAGTGCTGAAATACAGTATACACATTCTGTGGTTGTGGTTGTTGTCAATTTCTGAGACTTCCACAATCTTTGAAATAAGGTATGTAATCTGCAACCTCTCTCCCCTAACGATGTTACGCTTTCCTTTTTTTTTTTTTTTTCTTTTCTTTGAAGACAGAGCCTCAAGCTGTCATCCTGGGTAGAGTGCTGTGGCATCACAGCTCACAGCAACCTCCAATTCCTGGGCTCAAGCGAGTCTCCTGCCTCCGCCTCCGAAGTAGCTGGGACTGCAGGCGCCCGCCACAACGCCCAGCCATTTTTTGGTTGCAGCCGTCATTGTTTGGCGGGCCCGGGCTGGATTCGAACCCGCCAGCTCAGGTGTACATGGCTGGCGCCTTAGCCCGCTGAGCCACAGGCGCCAAGCCTGATGTTACACTTTCTTGAAAACATACATCGGC
>CAUYRH010175647.1:0-15512 GCA_963574655.1 Perodicticus potto | reverse complement strand
TTGGCCTGTCCTGCACTTCACGTGGGAAGATGTTCAGACTGTCAGCACGCTGGCAGGCAGGAGGAGGGTGAATTTAATATTCTGAACTGCACGCTGATCTTAAAGGTTGGTGTGCCTGTGTCCCAGGGGCTCAGACGTTTGGAGCCTGAAGGAACCTTAGCATCTACATAGGCTTCAATTCACAGATAAGGAAACTGGAGCTAACGGAGCAACCAATGTCAAATGTACAGGCACTGTGCTGGGTGCTTCACAGCAATCACTGTATTTCATTCTTGTGACAACCTATGAATTAAGCATTCTCATTATCCCCCACCTAAAAAATGAGGACTCTGAGGCTTTGGGCGATTAAATAACTTGCTACTCTATTTGTTCAGCTTAAACCAGGTATTTCTTAGTCACAGAAAAGGAATTTTAACCCTGTCCTGCTCTGAGGACATTCTTCTTTCCATTAAAATGCTCAAGTCTGTCAACAGGCATTTAGTGTGTCCCTACAGTGCACCAGGCACCGTACTAGGTACCAAGATGATTAGCTGGGCCACCAGTGAAATACAACAGAGACTCCTGCCCTTCCAGGCTCAGGGGTGGGGGCGACAGACTGCTGGTCTCTGCAAAGCTTTGTCCTTGGGAAGGCCCAAAGGCTTTCCAGAGAAGACTTTATTAATGTTCATAATATCCCCCAGGAAGCGAGGATAGGCAGAAGAGAAGGGAGGGACTACTCTGCCTCTCTTACCAATGAGAGAGTTAAAGCAGAAACAATCACAGAGCTTGCCCAATATCAGGCAGTCACCAGCCAGGCCAAGAATGGAGCCAAACCGTCTCGGCTCTTTCCACTACAGTCACTGGCCAGTTACCGCAGATCACAGCAGGGTTCAAGGACAGCCATCTCTTGAGACAAATTCTTCTGACAGAAATTATTTTACTAAGCTTCCCCCAAGTAGCCTATCCTATTCATCTAAATTTCATCCCAAGTGAGGCGAGGTTCATCCCAGCACTATGGAAGAACAAGGCAGGTGGATTGCTGAGCTCAGGAGTTCCAGACCTGAGCAAAAGCAAGACTCTGTCTCTAAAAATAGCCAGATGTTGTGGTGGGCACCTGTAGTCCCAGCTGCTTGGGAGGCTGAGGCCAGGAGATCATTTAAGCCCAAGAGTTTGAGATTGCTGTGAGCAGTGATCGCACAGTACTCTATAGAGGGCGGCCAAGTGAGACTGTGTATCAAAAAAAGAGAAAAAATTCCATCCCTTTTATCTCTCCTCTTTTTTTGTTTTTTTGAGACAGAGCCTCAAGCTGTCACCCTGGATAGAGTGCTGTGGCATCACAGCTCACAGCAACCTCCAATTCCTGGGTTCAAGCAAGTATCTGTCCTCTTTTTAATAGATAAAAGCCAGGGCACAACTGTCCTTCAAATGAAAAAACTAAGAACTGGCAGTATCAGAATGGATTATATTACAACTCTATTAAAGTCAAATTATGAATGAATTGCTCCATAGTAATGCTAATGGAAATAGTACCATATATTGATACCGATTCCATGTCTGATACTAAGTACTTTACATTTAGTCCCACCGCAGACCATACGGAGGCATATCCAGGTTTTGTGGAGGGGCCCTGCCTAAGAAAACAGAAAGCTTTGGATACAGAATGAGGTGTAGGGCCTTGCAGGGCCTGCACACGTGAGGAAGCCCTTGCTTCAGCTCCACCTGCTTCACAATAATGCAGCCCCGTGCCCTAGAGCTATGCTATATCCTTTTTGTAAGCAATGAAATTGGGGCTGGGAGAAGTAACTTGTCAAAAAGCTTATTAAATGGCAAAGCTAGGATTTGAACAGAGGGAATTTGACTTCAAATTTTATATACTTTTTTTGTAGATGTGGATTCTAACAAAAATAAAATTGCTGTTATTTATTAAGCACTAAATATGTTCCAGGACAAGCATATCCATTTTCTTGAATAAACCTTATAACCTTTCTATAAACAGTTGTCACTAACCCCTTTACAATTTGCTGGGAAACCAGGAATCGAGGAAGATTAAAACACTGGCCTGTGCTGGTAGAGGGGGGAGCCAGGAAGCACGCCCGGGGGTGTTTACCTGGAACTGTGACCTTTCCCACCTTCCCACCCCACAGGTAATGCAGGAAGGGACACAATGGGTAACGCATGACCTTTATTCACTTAATGACATCCCCACATTGGCCCACTGAAACTAGTCCTGCCTTTTTGTTTCACACACCAGACGGTTCCACTCTCCTTCGCAGGGTTGGACAGGTCTGCAAGTCCACTCCCCTGTGCTTTTCAGAACAGGGTCTGTTCCGCATGCAGAAAACCACCCATAAATACCAGCACAAACCCAGGCCCCAGACTGGCTGCCTTACAGCCCCCGGCCCCAGTGAAATAGGGACCCACAGGGGATCTAAGGGCAAGGGGAAAGTCACTCATCCTTTCAAGGCTCCCTGAAATAGCATTTCAGTCACACAAGGAAATTCACACATTAACTGTAACCAGATTGCCGAAATCTAGTCACCCAAAGCCAGAGCGGATACCCTTAAACAAGTCTTCCTGTGGATTTGGATTTGGACAGCAGTGGAGAAAGGATTCAGCCTTGGTTTTTGTTGTTGTTTGTTTTTTCTTTGAACTCATTTCCCTCTTATTTCAATGAAGAAAGAGAAGAGAATGAAAGGCCCCCAGAAGGGGCGGGCTGTGCTGCCTGCTGCATGCCTTACCCATTCCGACCCTTCCCGCATTACCTGTGGGGTGGGAAGGTGGGAAAGGGCACAGTTCCAGGTAAACACCCCTAGGCGTGCTTCCTGGCGCCCCCCTCTACCAGCACAGGCTAGTAAAAACAAACAACAACAAAAACCAAGGCTGACTCGAACCTGACTGCTCCAAGGAGGTGGTAATCTTTGAGCAGCTCACACCATGGGCCTTGTCTTGCCTTCACTAAAACTTAAATTATGTTTTGCCATGTGATTTTTAAAAGTTGCCTTTTACTGCCAGATTTCAAGTAATAATTACTTCTGGAAACCTCAGTTAGAGGAATACATCCATTGCCCCGTGGAATAAGACAGTTTTACTACCTGGATGAGGCCCGGGCTTTTTTAATCTAGCGAAAAGCAACTGTAGACCAGTGGGATAAATTAAGCGCATGGTGATGGGTGCCAAGGAGAAAGGCTCAGTGATTTTTCTCTTTTTAAACTTTCCCTTGTTCCTCTTTTGGCACAGCTTGGAGGATGTGGGTAAAGGGCAGAAGGGATGAGCAAATGAAGTCAAAAGAGGGCAAGTTTTCTGAAAGGGCTGGCTCCCCAACCGGTCATCTGGGGAGAGACAGCTTCAGGTGTTTGCAGGGCCCTGGATGCATCTGTGCCTGAAAGCCGTGGGTGTGGGGAGAACAGGAATACTGGTGAGACAGAGCAGCGCTGGGTACAAGACACAAAGGCGCTGAGTCGGCCTCAAGCACAGACTGGCCAGATGAAGTGTTGCCCAGCCCAAAGCCTGGCCTGGCTACAGCTGCCCTGGCCGGCTGGCCCAGGCCGGGACTCAGAGAGCAGCACCGCTCCTCCCCAGCCCCTCACCACGTCAAAGCCTCCGCAGCAGGCAGCACAGCCCGCCCCTTCTGCGGGGCCTTTCATTCTCTTCCCTTTCTTCGTTGAAGAGGGCAATGAGTTTGGGCCCAGCAGAGGTCCGGTGTGTGGAGGGAGTGGAGAGATGAAACGACAGAGCATAAACGAAAGCCTTTTAAAAAGTCAAGATCCATCGTTTTTATTCTTACAAAAGGAACAGACCCGCCTGCACTTCTTCCCATCCTTCTCTCTCGCCCAGAAGCGGGGAGGGGAGGAGGGTCCGCAGTGCACAGGTCACCCTCCCCCGTCGCACTCGCGCACACAGCCCTCCCAGCCTCACCTTCTCGATACTCTGGTCCACGGCCTTCTGGAAGACCCGGGCCACCAGCAGCGTGACGCTGGTCACCAGCAGGAGCAGGGACAGCGTCCCCGCCGCGTAGAAGCAGCATCTGCCCATTTTGCGCCGCTCACGGGCAACCCAACTGCAAGGGCGGAGCAGCCGCGGCCGAGGCCGCCCGGGAGCAGCCCGGAGAGAGGACGCGGGCTTTGGTTTCGGTTTCCCTCCGCTGGCGCGGCTCCCGAGGGCGGAGGGAGCGCGCAGGCGGGGACGCTCGCGGGCCTGGCTCGCCGCAGCCCGGGGAGGCGACGGCCGGCGACTGCGCGGGGACGCGGGCGGGGCGGAGGCTGCGGTCGCGGTCATGCGCCCTGCGGCAGCCGCCGCGATCTGCCCCGGGAGGCCCCGGGAGGCTGCGGCTGCGGGACCCGGGCGGGGCCCGGCAGCCCCGCCCCACCCCACCCCTCCGCCGCGGGCCCAGCGGCCACTCCGCAGGGGTGGCTTGTCCCTGTTGTCACTGACTCACTCATTCCGCACATCTGTGCTGGGGGTCCTGCCGGGGCCACGCTCTGGGGACTCTGGATGGAAGAGACGTTCCCCTGCTACAGAGAAGCTCCCAAGTGGGGACACTGTCGCAGCCATCACGGCACAATGTAGCCTTGACATGCTTCGCAAGGTGCGCCGAGACCTCCGCCTGCGAGCGCGGTCAGCCGGGATAACCAGGACCCCTCTATTGAACCGAGTTTGGGGGGATACGTGAGCGTTTGGCACGTAAGGGCTGCAAGAATGGGAGATGTTCAAGAAACAAAGGAGGGAGGCTTGCACGGAAGGACACGGTGGGCAAGGGCACTGGGGAGGAAAGAGGGGTACTGCAGGAGGAAGGAAGGAAGTCCCTTCCCACCGTGGGCTCAGGTGTGCTGGGCGGGGTCAGAGCGCTGACCGTGGGCTCAGGTGTGCTGGGCGGGGTCAGAGCTCTGACCGTGGGCTCGGGTGTGCTGGGCGGGGTCAGAGCGCTGACCGTGGGCTCGGGTGTGCTGGGCGGGGTCAGAGCGCTGACCGTGGGCTCGGGTGTGCTGGACTGGGGTCAGAGCGCTGACCTTGGGCTCAGGTGTGCTGGGCGGGGTCAGAGCGCTGACCGTGGGCTCAGGTGTGCTGGGTAGGGGCCAGAGCGCTGACCCTGAGGGCTGGACTTGGAAGGGCTTTTTGTGTCCCCGTTGAAAGGCTAGGATATGGTCAATTCCACTATATTCTATTAAGCAGGAAGCTTAACGCAGGTGGCTCAAAGGTGTCTGTCTGGCTTTGCTCACTGTGATTACCCGGTATACCTGGGTGGAGGCCTAGACGCAGCCAGGCCTTCACCCGGTGCTCCACACCGCTTCATCCACTCCCACCGCAGTCCTGTGCGTCAGGTTTATCCCGGTACTTCTGAGCCAGTGGCAGACAGGCGTAGTGTGCCGAGAGGTTTGTGAGGGAAAACCGGAGGGAGCCAGGCTTGGCTTGCAAGTGTGATCTTGTGAAGGAAGGGGAGGAGGGAGAGCACCTGGTTCTACAGTTTAGTCTAAATGAGAAGAAAGGCACTTGGGGGGCTGGGGGGCTGACCCTGGAATCGCTCAGAAATACACCTGTCTTAGTGTCCCTGCTGTGCTCAGGCTGAGGCTGGGAGCCCCAGCAGGAAGCGCCTCTGCACCAAGCCCTGGTTTGTCAAGGGGATCAGAGGAGAGATCCCAGCAGAGCTGACAGTGGAGGCTGCACCCAGGCGGGCCATGCTCCCCACACTAGAAGAGCAGGGAAGTACCTTTGCTGGGCTGCTGCAGGGGCATAATCCTCACCTTGCTCCAGAAAATCAGGTCGGAAGAGTTAAGTAGCATAACAAGCTCAACCGGTTGCTCAGTGTAGCTCCTGCCTGGACCGGGATGCAGGGCTGATGGCCTCCAAAATCCTCACTTTATCTGCTCCGTGCTGACTTCCTGTTGTCACTAATGAGAATCTGGGGACAGCAAATCAGTTAGGAGGCTTTGTTGAAGACTTGGTGAGATGATGTGAGGGTGGAAAATTCTCTGCCCCTCCTCCCATTGAAAGATAAGGTCTATACCTTCTTCCCTTGAACTTGGGCTGGATTTAGTAATTTGGTAAACCAATAGAATATGGTGGAAAAGACCATGTCCTAGAACTTCTGAAGCTAGATTATAAATGCCTTACAACTTCTGCCTGGGGTTCTGGACATCCTTGCTCACCAAGGCCCGACCCACCCCTGAGTTCAGCTACCCCCGAGACTGCCATGCTGGGGAGAGCATAGGAGAGGCCTGAGGGAGGCGCCCTCCCAGCCCCCAGCTGTCCCTGTCCTTTCTGGTCATGGGCCCCAAGCATTATGGAGCAGTGATGAATAGTCCCTGCTGAGCCTTGCCCAAAATGCAAAATAAAGGATGGTTGTTGCTTTAATCCACCAAGTGCTGGTGTAGTGTGTGACTCAGTTATGGATAACTGGAGCAGATAGTGAGGGTGGGACTGAGGCTGAGACATTGGCCAGGACTATAGCTGCTTGTTCCCAGCTCTATGCAGCTGCAGATACCAAAGGTTTTTGAGCAGCAGCCCTAGAGAACTAGTCCTGTGCATGAATGTAACCTGGTAGGGTCCAGGGTGATTCGGCTGCCCAAGCCTGTGGCTAGCAAGCCTGGATCCTGCCCAGTCCTCACGTGCCCACCATTGGCAGCTTTTCCCTTCTCCTGAACCTGCCCTGGTCAAGGCCTGTTGTGTCCCGTGCCTGCTTTAGACTCCAGTCATCTACCTTGGTGCTGCCCCATGCACCAGTTTGCTTAAGGGGCCCGTGGCAGCCCATTACCTTGTCCCAGGAGTCTGGCGTCTTTCAAAATAGGCCCTGCCTTTTTGTTTCCTTCCTAGGCATTGGTTGGGGTCCTGCTGCAACTCTGTGCCTTTTCCTTACCCAACAAGAAAAAGAGTCTGTGATCTGCCTGCCTGAGAACTTGGCATTCAGAGGTTCATGCTCAAACTGAACCCCTGCCCCCACTCCTGACAACAAAATCAGATTTACTGTTTACTGACTCCATTCTGAAGGCAAACTCCACAGTTACCTGCCCCCTCCAGCCTTTGGGGCACCAATCCCAGGACACTTTTCTCATTGTTTAGTGAGGTCCCTTTTTGCATCTTATCTGAGCTGCCATGGCACTAACAGACTGGGGTGGGGGTGGGTGGTGCTGAGCACATCCCTGTGCAGGGAGCTGCCAGCCAGGATCCCCAGCGCAATGTGGTCAGTTTGCCTTTGAGGCCCTCACTCTCTTGTTCCCACCATGTCAGGTGGTTGGTAAAGCTTTAAGACTTGGGACAAGCTGGACAAAAACCTCTTTCTTGTTTCCTCTTAGCACTGCTGACCAGACTAGCATTTAAAAATGTACTTCCATAAGACAGAACAAAAGAGACCTAATTACAGAAAATAGAAATAGCTTTTTTTTTTTTTTTTTGAGACAAAGTCTCATTCTGCTGCCCAGGCTAGAGTGGAATGGCATCATCATAGCTCACAGCAACCTCAGACTCCTGGGCTCAAGCGATCTTCCTACCTCAGCTTCCCAAATAGCTGGGAGCTATTGTGCTCTCCACAACACCTAGCTAGTTTTTCTATTTTTAGTAGAAACAGGATCTCACTTTGCTCAGGCTGATCTCAAACTACTGAGCTCAAGGGATCCTCCTGCCTCAACCTCCCAAAGTTGTAGGATTACAGGCATGAGTCACTGTGTAATCTGAAACTGTGAACCCTCCACACACAGTCAGAAAATATATATAGCTTTTGGGGGCGGGGGACAGTTTGACTCTCTTGCCCTGGGTAGAGTGTTGTGGCATCATTGTTCACAGCAACCTCAAACTCTTGGGCTGAAGCAATCCTCTTGCCTCAGCCTCTCAAGTACCTGCCACAACGCCTGGCTGTCTTTTAGAGATGGAGTCTCGTTCTTGCTCAGGCTGTCCTGGAACTCCTGAGCTCAAGCAATCCACTCTCCTCCTTGGCTTCCCAGAGTGCTAGTTTTACAGGCAGGAGCCACCATGCCCAGCCCCATTTCTGATCTATAGGGTTGGGTGGCACAAAAACCAGGGCAGAAACAGTAACCAGGAATTGCCCTTCCTGCTGTTTAGATTAGGAGGCTGATGCCATGGGAGACAGTTAGGAACTTTCCTGGTGACCTCTCTGCTGCTATTTGATCCCCAGTGTTGGAGGTGGGGCCCAATGGGAGGTGTTTGGGTAAGGGGGGTGGGTCCCTTATGAATAGAAAGAGTCCCTCCTTAGGGAGTCAGGGAGGTCTCATTGTTAGCTCTGGGGTGAGCTAGTTGTTAGAAAGACCATGGCACCTCCCACAATTTTTATAAACCTGTTTTTGTAAGCTCACATTGCTCCTCACATCAAAGGCAGGGTTTATTCCCTTCCTCTTAAATCTGGGTTGGCCTCGTGACCTGCTCTGAGTAATAGAATATGACAAAACTGTCATTCTATGCCAGTCCTAGGGTTAGACCTGGCAGTTTCTGCTCTTACCTCCTTGGGATCCGGCCGCCATGTCATCAGCTCAGCTTAGACTACTGAACAACGAGAGACCTCACGGAGAGGGATCCTAGAGAATGAGAGGCCATCGTGGATATTACAGCTCCAACCAACTTCCCAGGAGAATCCAGCCCCATGGAACGGACATGATGAACCATCCCTGCTGAGTCCTGCCCTAACTGTAAAATAGTGAGCAAATGAACATCTGTACATTAAGCTGCTAAGTTTTGGGGTGGTTTATCACACCCTGCTAGGTAACAAAACACTGTGTTTGTTATTTATTAATTATATTAATATTCCAGGAATCAAGAAAGGAATGGAAGTGGGCCTAGGCCTTTGGGGTAGCTCTGGCTGTTAAGATGTTTCTGAAACTCCTGAAGTGAGCTATAAAATAGACCATCACACCCTAGTGATTTGATAGATGTTGTGTCTAATGTCCGTGGAGCTCCCTGAATCCCGAGCAATTTAGGGTCCATAAGAAAGTAGTTCTCTCCTCCCTTCCTCCTTTCCCTTCATCCCAAACCCCTTACGTCGCACACGTTCTTTACGCATGCGGGTTCACAGCTTGCTAGAGTAAAGCTGGCCTGTGGATTATATCGTGCAGGGCACAGGGAAGCTCTGTGAGGTCACCTGTGGCCCTGTTAACCAGGAAACCCTCACGGCTTCCTCCTCATCACCTTCATACTCTAAGCAAGGGGAATCTTTTCTAGTTTGTTTTGCTTTGCTTTGGTTTAGTTTTTTCTTTGTTTTGGGTTATGACAAAGTGAGAATCCCCTCTTCAAATCCTTATTTCTCTTTTTATTCCTCTAAGGATGCAAACGTTGTGAAACACAAAACTAGGATTTTTCCATTTGTCTTTTCTCCTTCCCTCTCCTAAAAATACAAACATAGTATTGTCTAACAGGGCGAGTGGGTCAGGGGCAAGGGGGCAGGAGAGCAGACAGAAAAAAACAGTGGGCAAAAGGGTGACGATGACGATATTATCAGCTATTTACACGTGTGCCACGCACGAGCCAGGACTTCATTACTTTATTTAATCATCACAATACCCTATGAAGTGGATACTATACCTCCACTCTAAGGATGAGGAAACTGAGGCACAGAGAGGTTGACTAAGGAGTCCAATGTCACACAGCCAGTAGGAAGCAAAAGTAGTACTAAATCCCAAGTCAGCTAGACACCTTAGCCATTGCTTGTAACTTCTGGCCTCGTGTTTACTGAGAGCAAAAGGAAAGCAGTGAAAATTGCTGAAAAAGCCGGGGCCTTAACAACATTCACAGTGGTGTTGGCATCTGGGAGAGGCAGGCGCTGGCGTCAGTTGTGTGGGAGAGAGAGTACCAGTGCTTGCCTGCACCCGATTTCAACCAGAGTAGTACCCCAGGCAGGTGCTGCCCTCTCCGCGGCTGGAAAACAACTTCAGCGTGTTCTGACACGAAATGTGCTCAAATCTGTTCTCACAGGAAGTAGTTTGATGGTACTTTCTAGAAGCAAATGAAGCTTGGCTGGTGTGTCTAGGCAGCCGTTCAACTCGGTGCGGCAAAGCCGGCATGTTATGAAATCTCAGGGCTGTCTGATTTCCGGCACATTGTGTACCGGGGCCAAATACACAAAAAGCATATTTGAAAGTTTACAGTTATTTTGATGATTCATTCCATGGGTGGAATTTGTTTAAATGAGCAGACCAAGCTTACTCAGGAAGTAAGGGGAAGGAAGGGGAGATGGAAGGTAAGGAGGGAGCTGCCTGGTGAGCCTGGGGCGGGTGGAGGAGGTATTTGGCCAGGGATGGGGGTGTGGTGGGGTTGGGGGTGGGGGAGTGGGGGTTGATACATTCAGCTATGGAAAGCGGAAAAGCATGAAAATAAGACCCGGGCCTCACCTCTAACCTAGTCCCTTGCCTAACCATGCTGCCTAACCACATTCCCTGAGCTTCTGCAAAATTATTGCCTAGGAGCTTTCTGTACAGACCCAACCTCAAAGAAGATTGTTATTCAGTTAACTCTACAAGTATTTGTTTAGAAACATTTCCAGTTATTTGATAAACAATAAATGCTGCCTGATTTTGGCCTCAGTGGAGACTATTTCAGAATATTCACGACTATAGTGTTGCTTCACTGCATTGGAAGCTGTCTTGGGCAGCACTGTTTTCTTCCATTTTGAATAGAAACAGAGGAGGTAAAGATACAAATAATGGTTCTTCCAAAAGTTAAGCATAGAATTATCATATGAGGCTCGGCTCCCTTACTCCCTTACTCAGTGGTTAGGGCGCCAGCCACATGCACTGAGGCTGGTGGGTATGAACCTGGCTCGGGCCTGCTAAACAATGACAATACAACAAAAATAAATAGCCGGGCATTGTGGCGGGCGCCTGTAGTCCCACCTACTTGGGAGGCTGAGGCAAGAGAATGGATTAAGCCCAAGAGTATGAGGTTGCTGTGAGCTGTGACGCCCCGGCACTCTACCCAGGGTGATATAGTGAGACTCTATCTCAAAAACAAAACAAAACAAAAAAAGAATTATCATATAACCTAACAAATCTACTCCTAGATATATACCCTCCAAAAAACCCTGAAAACAAGTATTCAAACAAATGCTTATAAATGAGTGTTCATAGCAGCATTATTCATAATAGCCAAAGGCAGAAACAACCCACATGTCCATCAGCCAATAATGGATTAAAAAAATGGTGCATCAAGTGCCCATCAACACATGAATGGATTAATAAACTGCGGTACGTATACCATGGAATACTGTGCATTCGTAAAAAAGATGGAGACTTTATATCTTTTTATTAACCTGGTTAGAGTTAGAGAACATTCTCTTTAGTAAAGCAGCAGAAGAATGGAAAGCAAGCATCTAATGTACTCAATACAAATATGAAGCCAGCAGATGAACTAATACATACCCACACAAGAGAAAAACTCAATTTAATTCAAGTTGGGGGAAGAGGACAGCGGAAAAGGGGAGGCGGGAGGGGGATGCTCCCCCCAATAGGCACAGCGCAAGGGTGCACAGCACACCTCCTGGATGTGGGACACAGCAACGGGGACCTCACCTAACAAATGCAAACGTCATAACCTAATTGTCTGTACCCTCATATTAATCTGAAATTTTACAACACGTGGTGTGGTGTGTACATACAGTGGGAGACGTTCTTCAGCCCCAGAAAGGAGAGGAATGAAGCACAGACGTGCGAGTGATGCCGTGAGCCTTGGAAAGAACGTGCTGAGTAGAAGGAATATCTGGAATAAGTAGAACAGATTGCTGGGTGCAGAACTGGTGTTTGTACCCCCACTCTCACCTCGCCCCTCCCCACGTGCACTTAAGGAGCATGACTCTGGACTGCTGATGCTCAGGACGTCCTGCACACTCAGGCTTGATCTTTGGACAGCTGGCCCCACCCCGAGGGGTGTGTGGCACAGTCAGGCCCTGCCTTCCCAGGCTCTCATGATGGTGGGGGAAAGTAATCAAGATCAAAAATCTCCTGCCAGCCTAGGAGACCTCCCTACAAACACAGAAGAAAAAGAGAAGAGTTTGTTTTTGTTTTTTGTTTGTTTGTTTGTTTGTTTGTAGCCCTGGGTCGAGTGCCGTGGCATCACAGCTCACAGCAACCTCCAACTCCTGGGCCTACGCGAGTCTCCTGCCTCTGCCTCCCAAGTAGCTGGGACTACAGGCGCCCGCCACAACGCCCGGCCATTTTTTGGTTGCGGTTGTCATTGTTGTTTTGGCGGCCCGGGCTGGATTCGAACCTGCCAGATCTGGTGTATGTGGCTGGTGCCTTAGCTGCTTGAGCTACAGGTACCAAGAGAAGACTTTTATTACTGAGTAAGTATCACACTCATGTGCCTTCCTCCCTATAGAGGTTGCAAAGATGGAGAGAAGAAACCTGACCCTTCTGTGTATTCTGGCGGATACAGCCCATTTCACAGATGCTCTGGAGGAAGAGGGCTCGACGGTGATGCCGGGGTGCCCCAGTGAAGGGAGGAAAGCCCGCTGAACTTAAGTGGGTTCTTGGCTTTGTGTGGGAAAGAACCCAAGAGAGAGTTAACTAGCCACAGGGAAGTTTCACTGACCCAGAGACCGATAGCAAATCCTACTCCCAGCAGGAGGAGGACCCCTTATGGGGCAATAGTAACATTTTAAAATGTTCAAAAACCCTGAAGTGACTGGCATTGTCTTAAGTTCAGGCCATAAACATTAATCAAAAACTGTTGTCACAGAAAGGTAAACGCAGTTTGTAAGTTTTACAGCTTAATGATTCACTGCTGGCGGCTTCCGTGTCCAGGGCGGTTGGGGTCTGGTGTTCGTCAGCATGGCTGCGCTCAGGCTCTCTCGACCCTCCTCTTCTGCCTTAATCCTGTGTTAACGTCACCACTCGTCACACACAGTTTATCCCAAATTCACCTGGTCATTGTGCTGGCCGTCAGTTAGGTCATTGTCTTTATCCAAAGGAAAAATAAAACTTCTCGTAACTTTGTGACAGGAGATATTTTTGCAACTTGGAGCCAGGCACCTGCCAGCTGGCTGAGGGAGGTGAGGGGCTGTCTTTCTTGATGATAATATTTCAAAGAGTTGGTTAAGATTTACACATTCATCTTAAAAGGGCAAAGGAAGAATTTGCAATTACAAGTTTCTAAAGTAAAGTTCTAAGAAAAGGCAGAGTAGGGGAAAATTTGCCAGGGAGAATGAATTTTTTCCCCTCAATGTGTATTTCCCTTTCCAATGATCACTGGCTTGCTTCTTCTCTGGCCTCTATCTTCTAGTCCTAGCCAGTTCCCTAACCAACTCCACAGCACCCAGGACCAGCACCGTCCCCTGCCCGGGCAGATTTGACTAAGCAGCATTGTTGGAGGCATTAGTGTAATCCAAGGGGAGGGCCAGCAGGTGAGCTTGGGACAAAATGGAAAGTGGGTTCAAACTGGTCCATCTGGGCAGGACAGCATGGTGAAAACCTGCAGAACCCCACCATCCCGATGTGTGCATGGCCAAGGCCATCTCAGGTGTCTCCTGTGTGTAATTGCCTCTTACCAAGAAGCAGGCACAGCCTTTATAGATAAAGGTGCTGCTGGTTTAGGTAAGCCTTTAAGGATAGCAACAACTATCACCACTGTGTAATGCTGAGCACCACTAAAGCTCTTGCTGAGAACGATGTTCATCTTGAAATGAGCCATCATTCTTGCAACAAAGGAGAGACAGCAGCAACAGGTGATTGCAGTCAGTGACAGAAGCACTCCAAGTAATGGACTTATCAGTATTCATTCCTGGCTTCTGTATGTTTTTCCAAATTTCCCTTAACTAAGAGGTTTATTAAAATTCCTCTGTAAGGGTACAGGGAAACTTCCCCTTTCCCCCCAAAGTTCGCTGAAAGATCAACTCACAATGAAGGCAGATTAGTAAGAGGAAGAGGTTTAGTCATCCTGCACATGGAGAATCACAGTGTGGCCACCCAGTACCTCTAGGGATGCAGATAGGAGGGGAGAAGTACAGGTGATTCTGTTTAGAGGCGATAAACGGGTGCTAGGGAGAATAGTGCATACTTGGGAGAATGACCGTTGAGAGGGGGGAACAGATTGACTTGTGAATTAGCCTGAGAGACAGGTATTACCTTTAAAATGATTTGGGCCAGATCTGGTTGCATTATTGATCTTTTCTACAATACGCTGAGATTACAGGGAGGAGAAGAAAATTGATTTTTCTTTTGATGAATGTGGCTCTGCAGACAGAGGGAAAGTTCCTCCCAAAGGTTATTGATCTCGAAGAGTCTTTCATTCAAAATATTCTTTATACCAGGAAGTCATATTTCGGGGTGAAATTCCCTGAACTTGGCTCAGCGCCTGTGGCTCAGTGGGCTAAGGCGCCAGCCATGTACACCTGAGCTGGTGGGTTCGAATCCAGCCCAGGCCCTCCAAACAACAATGACGGCTATAACCAAAAAATGGCCGGGCGTTGTGGCGGGCGCCTGTAGTCCCAGCTACTTGGGAGGCGGAGGCAGGAGACTCGCTCGAATTGGAGGAATTGGAGGTTGCTGTGAGCTGTGATGCCACAGCACTCTATCCAGGGTGACAGCTTGAGGCTCGGTCTCAAAAAAAAAAAAGAAATTCCCTGAACTCCATCATTCCCTTCTGTACATGTTCCAAAATTTATTTTAACTAAGAGATTTATTAAAATTCTCCCAAAGGAGGGCGGGCAATTGGTAGGGGGAGGAAGGGCAGTTAGTGGAATCTCACCTGACGTGACAATGTGAAGGTATTCAGAACGCCCCCTGGGTGAAGGGCTCAACTACAACTTGAACTTGGCCTTAGAATTAAAAACAATGCAACTTAAACATTTGTACCCTCATATTAATGTGAAATTAAAAAGTATTCCCCCCAAAGGACAATATAAAATAACTTGCTTCGTTTGCTATCCTTGTTAATATTAGAAGAAATAATGTTTTTCTCTGGATCTTAAGGAAAAATAAAATAAAGTATTGGATACTAGCAGTACCAGATGGTGGAATTATGGAAATGAGATGGAGATCTTTGCTGTCTGTTCTCGGTATTTCCCCCCTAAAATTGAAAACAAGTGCTGTGCAGGATAAAGAAGATAAGAATAAAGAAGAGGATAAAGAAGTTTCTATTGTGTTTAAAGTGTGTCCCAATCCTGACACAGAGAAAAATGGAGAAACTGAAGCTGTTCTGCAGTGAGCAAGTCTATAGAGCCTTCCTCCCCCCAACGCAGAGGGAGTTGAGAAGCTGAAGAAATGCACTGACAAAGCCAGTTTCTTCAGAGGGAAACATTTCATAGGGACTTATGAACAGAAGCGCTTGCACTGGGCTGGTGGAGAGATGGTGGACCCTCCCATTCACCCTCCAGAAAGTATCCTTTTTTTTTTTTTTTTTTTTTTGAGACAGAGCCTCAAGCTGTCACCCTGGATAGAGTGATGTGGCATCACAGCTCACAGCAACCTCCAATTCCTGGGCTCAAACGATTCTCCTGCCTCTGTCTCCCAAGTAGCTGGGTCTACAGGCACCCGCCACAATGCCCGGCCATTTTTTGGTTGCAGCCGTCATTGTTGTTTGGCAGGTCCAGGCTGGATACGAACCCA